>JANAVB010038619.1:1088349-1214698 GCA_029216955.1 Iris pallida
CACTGCGGCGTAGGCTGGACGTACCCACGTCTCGTGCCCTTACTCTAGGGTGCGGGTCGTGACATAGCGGGCGTAGCCCTGAATGTTGATGAAATTGTAAGTCAACAAAGGAAATCGTATCGAATAAGTTGCATAGCAAGACTTCAGAAATAGCTAGTTAACGAATTCGAACGCGAACGCAAGTCGTTGCATTGGATCGTTGCGATCGGATGCGCATCGGCTTGACGCGACGCATAGAGTTGGTAGTTCCGAAGAAACAATACGAATGAGATATGCAATTTTGAATCGCGTATGTATCGAATATACGTATGTGATGAAAATTTGAGAACGGTTGCTAAAGATAAGTTCGATCGAGAGTACGGGATGGCAAGCATAGGATTGAAATTACCTGTCAGCTTTGTTTCAATTTGCTACGACTAGACTTGGTCGAAATACATATATCTTCGGGACGCCTTGAATATAGGTACGGATCCAAATCGAGTTGTATACAAATTCAAATCGAGCTGCAGAAAAGACTTTGAAATGTTAGTGAAATGCTTACGAGATAATGTGCAACTGAACAACGTTGGTGGGATGAGATCGTGAAACAATCTATAAACACTTAATCAGAGTGTTGGTTTTGGTTCGAGGACGAACCTTGTTTTGAGTGGTATATTCTGTAATGCCCCGCTCCGTACGGTACATTATGCTGAAATATTGACTCAACGAGTTGCGTTGACCGAATGAATATATCGATACGAGAGTTACGTTGTCCCGAGCAACGCATCGAACTAAGTCGATGCGAAGAGTTACGTCGACCGAGTAATACATCAAACTAAGTCGATGCGAAGAGTTGCCTTGCCCCGAAAGAATGCATCGAGTTGAATCGATGCGAAGCGCCGCGTTGCCCGAAGGATAAGTGCATTGAATCGGCTCGAAGATTCTAAGAAATCGAATCGACCAAGGCGCAAGTCCAAATCGATACAAGTATGATTTTAGTTGGTTTCGTGTGCAGGTTATACTTTGACGCAAAAATATTAGAGGTCGATCTTTCGCCATATTTAGTAAGGGGTCCGCGAAAGCAAATTGTCGCCTTGCGACGGGCTGAGACTTGGACACGCTAAGGCAAATCAGACGTATAACTCAATGAAGCACGAAGTGCTCGAATGGCTAAGTCAGGAGAGTGGCCGTGCAACGAAGTTAGAGAATCGAGCCGCATCGGCTCGGCGAAACGATGAAGGCGTATCGACTCAAGGTGGGAGGATTGACTTTTTACTCCTTCATTCGATAAGTCAAATATATCATTGTATGCTAAAAGTTAACATATCGACGCCACGGGCGTGGTCCGATCGGAAGATAAATCATAGTGTGAGTCGAACACTAAGTTAGAATAATTGGAATGAAACGTGCATCACATGCACGAGTCGCTATGGAACATTGGATATCGCTAAGGCGAGCGCCTCGGTGCGCAAGCCGGAAGAACATGGGATAACTGTAATCGGCGAGTGCCTTAGTGCACGAACCATACCGTGCCTTCGCGCACGAGTTAGAACGGCTAGAACATTGAAAGACAATAGGCGAGCGCCCTAGTGTGCAAGCCCCGAACATTGAATGCTAAGTTATAGAACATTGGAAATACGGTCGAAATGTGCCTACGTGCACGGGATAATAAAAGATGGCTTCGTTGCGAGAGAATACAGTTGTGGCATGAATGTGGCGGAACTGTCGGGAATGACATGATGCCTCGAAAGGTGTTCGAGACCCTCGGATCGTTCGGTTGACGAATATTGAGTTGAGGCATAATGCCATCGAACATCGAAACGAAGTACGAAACGAAAGAACATAGAAAGTTAATGGAAAAATACGAGACGATAAGTCTGAGTCTCGGACTCAAGACTATGTTTGGTTGTTTGAATTTGATTTCTTGAATGATAGGGCGTTGCATGGTCGAATGGGATGGGCTTGAGATTAAATGCGATGATAACCTGTGCACAGGTGTTTCCCTCTAAAACGGTTAAATATCGGAGGAGCGCCCCGGAACCGATTGGCCGCGGAGGGATTCGAATAATCTTTGTAGGCGCACATCCATAATGCGAGTAGCTCGATGGAAAAAGTCGCAAATGATGGCATACAGCGGGAACATTTTGGTGTAGGAACCGCAACCCGCCCGTTAAACGTCGGGCAGCCCGACCAAATATCGAGAAAAGAAAGAGAGAAAAGAAAGTAAGGAACTCTTTTAGTCCATTCCGGCGCGGATACGCCAACGGCCCGCATATAGCTAAGGAACGATGGGTTGAAAGTGTAGGCGCGTATGCGTCCCGCATATAGATCCTGCTTAGAGATGCACATAACATGACAGGGAAGGAATGGGGCGTATTCACCTTGCGTCAGTGCAAGGGACGCAAGGGGAGTGCATCGACTTGGTAAGCCACGAATCAAACACGAGATTGCTTGTCTGCTTTGCCTATTCAATTCGATGACATGCTTGCTATGCTAACATGCTTTACGCTTTCGAATATGCCATGAAATTGATCCTAAGGAGAACATAGCAAGATCATAAGCTAAGTCGCATGATTCAACATAATATTATAATGTCAGTTTGGAAAGATGATCTTTGAATCAGTACATGCGAGGACGAACGTACTGATCCCCCACCAGCTTCATGCAGGGTGCAGGGAATGGATGGCTCACGGCGAAGCGTTGCTTGAACGCGTTGAGGCTTGGAAATGCTGAAGCGTATTAAAGCGTGCGATCGCATTGACGCTCGGACTATGCAACATGATTGATGCGGCCGAGATATAGAAGGCATGATGTATGGAACGGTAAAATCCTTTGTGGGCAAGCGAGAACTGAGTGTTATAGCCAATCTGGCATATATTGTTAGGCTATCGAAAGCCTTTGTAATCTCACTTTTGAATATGAATAAAGAGAATTGTTTCGTATACTCTGTTTTCCTTTCGTGTTAATATCGAATCAAAAAGATAACCATTTGAGAACTTGTCATCTTGCCTTGTATGAGCGCAACTCCAGGCTCGTGCGGCATCACGCCCCTGCTAGGACGATGATTCGGGTGATTCCGGGTCGGGGCGTGACACAATATTAGCCCACATTAGCCTTTAGTATCATCTATTCACTCACCTTTCCATTCATACATTCATGCATTCCATTTCATTCATTTGTCTTCCATTCATTCACTCTTTCATCAATTCATTTTCCATTCAATACATATACCATTTGAACCCCATGTTGCCCCACAAATTAATCCCCTAGATGACCTATAAACCCTTAGTTAGTGCCTAATTGAGTGGTGGCTAGTGTGGAAGTGTCTAGTTAGAGGGGTTAGTGAGTGTTGGTGTTAGTGATGGTTGTGATAATATTAGATAGTGAGTTGGTTAAGTTAGTGTCCTAACTAAGTTGACATCCTATTGGACTAGTAGAGAGGGCTAACCTAGACACTAGGAGAGTGTGGGAGAGTGAACTAGGAAGGTTGGTAGAGAGTAGGGTGTGGTATCTCAAGATACCATAGCGTATCATGACGAATACCCTAAGGTAATGTTGAGATGACCAACATGACCATAAGATGGATTAGATGTCCAAGAACCCTAGATTTCTTGGTTGGTAAACCCTAGATAGGATAGTATCTAGCTACCCTAACAAGCCTAGGCAAGTATCCTGAGATCTAGAGGGGTTTTCTTTGTAATGGGCAAGGTATTGGTATTTACCTTATAAAGGGTAAATGTTAGGATTTTGGGTAATGTAAGGTATTGGGTTTCTGATTGCTAGATGGGATTAGAAATAGGTTGTCTTGGTAGGTAATGACTAGATAAGGGTAGTTTAGGCTAGTTTTGACCCCCGTTGACCAAGAGTTGACTTTTTGATCGAAAGTCAACTTCAAGTCAACACTTGACTTAGAATTGACCGAAACCAAACCAGAGTTGACCAGTTGACTGAAAATCAACTGTTAGTCAAAATTTGACTTGTTTGACCTAGAGTTGACCCAGGGTTGACTCAGTATTGACCAGAGTTGACTTTTTGATCAAAAGTCAACTGTAAGTCAACCATTGACCCGGATTGACCTAGTTTGACTTGGATTGACTTCTTGTGACCTTGTTTGACCTTGGTTATCCTAGTGTGACCCAGTTTGGCTCAGTATAACCTAGTGTGACCTAGTTTAGCTTGGTGTGACTTAGTTTGACCTAGTTTTGACTTAGACTTGCATATCATGACTAGATTAGCTTTCATTTCATTATTAAACCATGTAGTATCTCATCTTTAGGTCTGTGATTACTCTGAGCGTCTATTCACTTTATCAGCTCAGGACCACAGGCGAGTATATTTACTGATAGTTTATATTGTCTTGATGTCGGCTATATCCAATTCAGTTGTAGTGTATACTCGATTTTTATTCACGATAGTTCACGGACTAGTATATGTTGGATCATGACATGGGATGTTGTTCTTAGAATTTTCGTAGTATATTGGTACATTTTCTTATTCCATGTATTGGTATAGACACTGATTCCTAAGGGGACTTGCTACCCTTATGTAATCCCGTGTCATGACGTGTCATGTCCAGATCCATTATACTATTCGAGGATGGGGGAAATTATTAGGGGTTATATGATCAAAGCCTCCTGTTACTATTTTGCTAGCGCCACCCTCACCTCACATAGGGTATAGCAGATACCTCCGTGCGCCTGTTATCCAGGTTGGCCGACATCCGAGGATTGTCGGACCAAGTGGATAACTTGTCATGTCACTTACCTAAATCCGATCACATATCGCTCTAATAATTCAAGTTACGTTTTACATTTATTTTTCGTATCTTATATCCAGTTCAGCTCTATTTTCAGTAATTTCTCACCATGCTATGATATTTATTTACTCACATGCTCTACATGCCTTTATACTGTACCCTGATTTGAGACTAAGTTCTGTTCGGGAGAAGGATTACAACCCCGGTCCTTGTTTGGTTTAAGGGTTGTGACTCGGCTTTTCGAATGGTTCCCAAGTCATCCTATATCTTTGTCTTGTTTTATTATACTGTCTCTTATAGAATTTGTCAATTCATATGGAACTGCTGTTAGTGTTTGTACTTGCTCATTTTCCTGACAGGATACCGTTGACATATTACAGATGTTTCTGAGGCAGGCTGCTCGACCCACCATGGGGTCGAGACAGATGGAGACTTAGGCCAGGGTTGTGGCCTGATAGTTGAGCCATTAGATTTTATAATTTCAGAGTAGTTAGCTTAGTTAGGCTTGCCTGGACTGTAATCTAGCTTTTATTTTAGACTGTAGTAGCTTATATTATAGTATTTTCTGCGACTCTGTGGTGTTGTGTATAGCTTTGGACTTGTGTGGATCTTGAACTTATTTTCTGTTTTCATCTATCATATTTCCTTTCGTGCTATCCTAGTTTGCTTTTGTGATTGAGACTGTATTGCTATGTCACCTCCATTCGGAGTGTATATACTGTACATGCTTATCTGTTTAGTGTAGTTTGTAGACGACCTAGACAGCGTTCTACCGCCGATGCTGTGGCGTAGGCTGGACGTAACCACGTACTCGTGCCCATAATCAGGGTGCGGGTCGTGACACCAGTGTACCGTTCTGTTTTTGGTCTATTACCGGGACAGGGCAGTTCCAGCAGGTTGGCGACTCCCTCGTCGTCCAGCATTCCTCACGCGTCCAGCATTCCTCCCGTGTCCAGCATTCCACCTGCCGACGACTTCATGGGGAGAGCCGACGCCGAGCATATGGAGGACGGCAATCAGACTGATCCTGGTTAGGCAGGAGGTGAGAGCGACCCTCCATGCGCTCCCCCGGACGAGACATGTATGAAAATTTGGACGGACGGGCCTACGAAGTGAGTTAATTAGTTAATATATATTCTCAAATGATTATATGTACATATATATTCATAAAATTTATTATTGTATAGATATCGGTCTCCTGCAGTACAAAGACAGCTGGGGTTATTTCTAAGGCAGAACTATGGTGGACCTTGGATTAACTACTCAGATGCTCCCGCAGATAGAAAGGCCTTTTGGTTGGCCCACTTCAAGGTAAAAAATTTGTTTATTTTTAAATTTTAATAGTCATTTGTGTATATTATACAACTCTTTCTATTTTACTTCTTGTAGAGGACCTATTTCTTGTAATGCCCTGAATCCGTTGCGGAGCACGGTGCGGGCTAGCGGCCGAATGGCCGAGTCGGATGAGAATTAGGGAACTTACTTGGGGAAACTTTACCAGGATTGCGGGATAATGAATTGAGATCCTTTCCTCGTTATGGATTGGACTCTTTTGAAATGATGCCCAAGATGCAGTGGCGCGCGTCTTGGGGAAAGAGTTCTATATAAGAGTCGCTTGCCCCGAGACCGTTGCCCTGCTGGTTTTCGATGTCGCTTTTGCTGTTGGCTTTTGTGTGCGTTTTCGTGATTGTTTTCGATGAATGTTTTCATGGATTTACTTTCACTGTCTACGCATCTCATATCGAATAACTGAGAGAAAGAGAAGAAGTATGCTGACCAGACGTTGGTGCCAATGCAGGTGCTAACGCAGTAGACCGAGCTTGACGTTGCGTGGAAGACCTCTTTCTCTCGGCAATTCACCAATAAGTGAGTGGCTTTGATCCTTCGACGATCCTTGATCTTCGCGCATAATAATGGTAGACTTGTTATTGCGTTCGGTGCTTAATAAAAGATGTCTAGTAATAATACAAAAAAGATAATGAAAGATAAATTATCACATGGCTAGGCTTATGTTGCAAATCGAATGATGCTAGTATGCTATATGAATTGTTTAACAGGTGATGCAAAGACCCAAGTATTGGGCGGTAAGTATATCGGACTTCGGTTCGAAAGAATGGGTTACAAATGAATAGTCCCTTGGTTGGATGAACGAATGCGAGCCTATGGCTCATGGCAAGTTGGTAAGATGGCAGGATGGAAAAATGGCAAGATGAAATGAGCACTATGAATATGTGTAGAAGATGCTATTATCATGCATGTCATGTCTCTTACTAGTTAAGTTGCATTGCATGCATGGTCATGGACAACTTGTATACAAGGTAGTTCCTCGAACGGTACTCCGAGGCCACGGAACCGATTCGGCCTAGGAAGAACACAGTGCTGAAGTAGTAGCAAAGTGCTGAAGTAGTAGCACGGTCTTTCGGGAACCTTCCGGATGGGCTAGCTACCCACCGCTGAAGGGGAGCCGTCAGACCAAGATGTCCCAGATGGCGTGTAGTCAGTGGCCTTCATATAGACAGGTGGCATAGCTAACATTGTCTTATGCAGGCAGAGTAAGTGACATTCATAAATATTTATAGGGATGGCTATCGACCGTGGGTGAGATTCACCAAATTGGTGATCAATATGAATTGCTTATGCTAGAATAACATGAATTGCTTATGTTTCTAACATCACTGTATGCTTCTTATATTCTCATCAAATATATGAATTGTTAATGGACCCTAAGACAAGATAGAAAGAACACCAATCAATAGTGAACATTCATATAATTTTACTACTGTTGATTTATGGTGAGATTGGTTACGGCCGCTCACCAGTACATATGTGGCAATGTACTGACCCTCGTCTCCACAGGTGCCGGGATCCTAGTGGATAATCATAGACGCTGAAGGCTTGCTGTCCGACTCTTTAGAAGCTTCGTACATCTTGAAGTTTCCACTTGAAGAAGAAGGCATTTTGCTGAAGGTGGTTATTGCCGCATTATTAATAAAGGGATATGATGTATGGAACAGTTGTATCTCATTTCAATATTTCTGCAAGTTGTAGCCAAGTTTGGCATTTCATCTCGGCTGTTTGAGTGCCTTATGTTTTATGCAATATAATTTCAAAGATATCAATAAAGAACTTATTTCAGATCATATCTGTGTTGCCAAAACTTCTTTATCATCCGCTGTGAATGTATTCAAAAATGTCTCTTTTATAAAAGGAACACGAGCACGCTTTGTACAAGTGCAAATCCCTTGTACGGCATCACGCCTTAGCGAGGACGAACGATTCGGCGTGAATCAAAGCGGAGGCGACGATTCCCCGAATCGGGGCGTAACAGTTTGGTATCAGAGCACGGCTTTACTTCCTTGGGAATTTCTTGGTTTTAAGATTTCGAAAATGACACAAGCTTTATTGCTTCTCGAACAACTTTGGTTTTAAATGTCCGAAACGAGATGTTCCATACAATAAGTCCATAAATTTTTATGAGACTAACAAGCTTCTCTCTGTTTTTGCAGAGATGACAAAGAGGGTGCAACGAACAACGCGAGTAGCTCAAGGGTGGTAGCCTCAACCGACCCTATGGAGAGGATACTGGCTATGATGGAGAGCCAGCAGAGGCAGAATGCAAAGCAATTCGAGGCCCAACAAAAGCAGCTAGATATCCTGCAACAGTTGGTCCGATCAGTGGTGAACAATGGGGCTCAAGGCACTCCAGTATCACGAGAGAGCGAACTTGTGGAGGCCGAGGAACCCCCGGCGGCTAAGAAAACCACTGTTGTGGCCGACATTACAAAGTTTAAGAAAAACTGCAACAAAGAATTCAAAGGGACAGAGGAAGCCACCATTGCTATGGATTGGCTAGTTGAAGTGGAGGACCACCTGGAAGCTTTGGGTATTGTTGGATCCAAGAGGGTCTCGTGTGTGAAACTACTGCTGGTTTCCAACGCACACTACTAGTGGCAAGGTCAGAAAAGAATTCTTGTGGGAGTGAATGGGACAACCAAAATTACTTGGCTGATGTTCCGTGAGGCCTTTCCGGCTCAGTATTTCTCTTCGACTGAGCAGCGAGCTAAGGAATTGGAATTCCAGAAGCTCGAACAGGGAAACTTGACGGTGAAGGAGTATGAGGCAGAGTTTTCGAGACTGTCTCAATATGCAATTACGAAGTTTACTGACGAAGCATCTAAGGCTCGTCGGTTTGAGCAGGGCTTGAGGCCTGCTCTGAAGTCTCAAGTTGTGGTTCAGAAATATAAGACTTTTCAGGAGTCTTATGAGCACGCGAAGGAATTGGACCCACACTATCCTGCGACGGCGCCAGTGCAAGCGTCGGTACAGAATCTGTATAACAAGAGACCGAATAATGGGGGCAGATATGAGGCGCCTAAGCGTCAGAATCACGGTGGCTTTCAACGACCCAATCAGGGTGGACCATTCTGCAACAAGTGCCGCAACAAAGGGCACTTCGCTAACGAATGTCAGGTGCTAGAGGGTGGATGCTTAAAATGTGGTCGCATGGGCCACGGATTCAGGGACTGCCCAGGGAGGGGCCACCAGAACCCTCCAAGGCAGCAGCATCACCAACAACATCAACAGAATCGTGGACAGGCACCACGACCCCATCCACCACCACAGAATCAGAGGCCCGGTGCCCAGGGCCGAGTCTTTGCATTGACTCAGGAGGAAGCACTTGCATCAGATACTGTAGTGACAGGTATATTGTTATTTAATGGCATTCCTGCACGTACTTTATTTGATTCTGGTGCTACACATAGTTTTATATCTAAAGACTATGTTAAGGAACATGAAATAAAAATGACAATGTTGGATGTATATCTTAGTGTTAGTACTCCATCAGGAGTGGAGATGCCTACTAACATGATATGTAGGGATGGTTACATATGTATCGGAAAGAGAAGGCTACCATTAGATGTAGTCGAGCTAGATATGAAGGATTATGACATCATTCTGGGAATGGATTGGTTAAGTGCATGTTGTGCGACGATTGACTGTGCGAAGAAGCGAGTTATATTTCGCCTACCTGGAGGAACAGAATTCTCTTACTCGGCCAGTTCGTCGACGAAGGCTTCGATGGTGATTTCAGCTACTACGGCCCGGCGAATGTTACATTCTGGCTGCGAAGGGTACCTTGCTTCTGTTCGAGACACACGTAAGAATGGTGCAGACTCAGCTAACACTGAAGTCGTGGCAGAATTTCCTGATGTGTTTCCTGACGAGATACCCGGAATGCCTCCGGACCGAGAGATTGAATTCACTATCGATATATTTCTAGATGCTCGTCCGATCTCAAGGGCTCCGTACAGGATGGCGCCTGCTGAATTAAAGGAACTCAAAGTACAGCTACAAGAATTATTAGACATGGGATACATCAGACCCAGTATTTCACCATGGGGTGCTCCAGTGCTATTTGTGAAGAAGAAAGATGGATCGATGCGGCTGTGCATAGACTACCGCGAGCAAAACAAAGTTACAATTCGGAACAAGTACCCGTTGCCTCGAATAGAAGACCTCTTCGATCAGTTGCAAGGGGCATCTGTATTTTCAAAGATTGATCTTAGCTCAGGCTATCATCAGTTGAAGATCAAACCCGATGACGTTCCTAAGTCCGCATTCCGAACCAGATACGGACACTATGAATTCTTGGTCATGCCCTTCGGATTGACCAACGCCCCTGCCGCTTTCATGGATATGATGAACAGAGTCTTCCGACCCTTTTTGGATAAATTTGCGGTCTTGTTCATCGACGACATCCTAATCTACTCGAAGAACAGAGAAGACCATGCAGAACATTTGAGGACAGTGTTACAGACTCTACGAGAAAATCAGCTCTATGCCAAGCTGAGCAAATGTGAGTTTTGGATGAGTAGCGTGTCGTTCTTAGGACACGTTATCTCGGCGGAAGGTGTGTCCGTTGATCCAAAGAAAATTGAAGCCATAGTGGATTGGAAGCAACCCACATCGGCGAGCGAGATCCGAAGTTTCCTCGGCTTGGCAGGCTACTACAAAAAGTTTGTCAAGGATTTTTCAAAAGTGGCGGCGCCTTTAACTCGGCTAACCCAGAAGGGAGTGGCATTCGATTGGACTGATGAGTGCGAGACTTGCTTTCAAAATCTGAAGCAACGTCTCGTATCAGCTCCAATCCTTACACTTCCAGACGGCGTCGAGGGATTCCAGATATACAGTGACGCGTCCGGATTGGGTTTGGGATGTGTGTTGACTCAGAGAGGGAAAGTGATATCGTATGCCTCGAGACAGCTTAAGCCGCACGAGAAAAATTACCCAACGCATGATTTGGAATTGGCAGCGATAGTGTTTGCATTGAAACTGTAGAGGCACTATTTGTATGGAGTGGCTTGCGAGATCTTCACCGATCATAAGAGCCTGAAGTACATCTTTACTCAAAAAGATTTAAATTTGCGGCAAAGACGTTGGTTGGAGCTTATAAAAGATTACGACTTGACGATCGCGTACACCCCAGGAAAAGGTAATGTGGTGGCGGACGCGTTGAGTCGGAACTTTGTGGGATCGCTCAGTGTTTGTAGGCCTCAAAAATGAAAGTCACGCTGAGTTGATCAGGACAAAGTCTGAAAGTCACGCTGAGCTGATCAAAACAATGTCTAAAATACACGCTGGGTTCTTCCAGACTATTTCTTCAAAATTACGCTGGGACAACTCATCATTTGTCAGAACGTCATCATGACTGACAGCACTGCAGTCGAAGAATGTCTCCTCGTATGCCACGTATGCACGGGACTCGAGAGATCATAGCCGACTATTGCGTGACTTTCGAAATCTTCCTCAACAAGACTCAGCCTTCACCAAGTTGGCGTGCCAAAAAGACCTTATTGTCATTTAATGTGACTGACTAAGCAATCACTGTCAGGGATTTTGTCAGAGATTTTGTGTTAGTCGAGGCACGCCAAATCAAGACAGCTGGCAGTCCTATCTCAAGTCTGCGTGTATTTTGAGCTCTTCATCTCAAATCTGCGTGGATTCTGAAGTTTTCTTCCTAAAGTTTGCGTAGATTTTGAAGCTCTTTGCCCCAAGTCTGCGTGGATTCTGAAGCTTCTTGCCCCAAGTTTGCGTGGATTTTGAAGCTTTCTACCCCGAGTTTGCGTGGATTTCGTCTTCAACAAGTCTGCGTGGATTTCATCAAATTGGAGTACGTGGCAGCCATGCCACCGATCTCTCGTCTGCGTGTCCTGTAACTTGCACACGACTCATGCACGATTGCCATGTGTCCAACAGTTACAGGCCACGTCCAGTAACTGCTCATAACCTTGCGTATGTTAAATCCTGCGTGATTTTTAACTAGGCACTGGTTGTGAAGACAGTTATCTTTTCAGTTATTTTTGACTCTATAAATAGAGTTCTTTTCTCATTCATTGTACAGATATATTGTTATCTTGCTGTAAAATTTTGAGAGCTTTTCTTCTTCGCATAGTCCAAGGGATAAAGCGATCGTCTTCTAGATCGGATTCCCACAGTTGTAATTTTCCCAGAAACACAATAAATAAAGAGAATTTATTTATGGAAAATAAATTGGCGACTCTGCTGGGGAAAACCATCTCCTCTTCTGATATGGCAACAACTCAATGCGATACTTCGTCAGTCGGCTCGACGAAGAAGGTGATACCGATCCAACTTGATTAACTCGCCTACGAAGAAATGCAGCGGGCTAAGGGTGGCAAGCACACTTCAGCCTCCATCACCACTGCCAAGTCGAAGGGACGATCTGTCTATGTCCCTAAGAACCTGTTGGCAACTAATGGTGAAGTTTCTGCCACAGTGTCTACTCCTAACACTGGCAAGAACTCTACTCCGAACACACACGCTCTTGTGTGTTCAAAGATTACAGCAGTCAAAAGTCACGCTGACAGCACTGGTTCTTTAACCAAGCCTGTTCCAGCGTGCAATCTTAAATTCAAAAGTCACGCTGACAGCACTGGCTCCTTAGCCAAAACTGTTCCAGCGTGTATTTCCAAATCCACAAGTCACGCTAACAGTACTGGTTCTTTAACCAAGCCTGTTTCAGCGTGTCTTCCATATATATCATCTAAGAAGAATAGCTCTTTAGCTATCTCTTCTTCCTTACCAACTTCTACTATAACTGGGGGTCTTGCTAAGACTCCTTCACAAATGTCACACAAAGTCCCTTCGAAAAGAAACAACTCTTTAGTTGTTTCTTCTGCTCCTGTAGTGTTTACTTCAGGAACAGCTTTGACTGACACTTTTGTTAGTCAAAGAAAAGGAGATGGTCTTTTGACTACTATCTCTTCTGGACATTCTATGTCTCAAAACTTGAATAAGTCTAAGAAGAAACATTTCTTAATGTCTTCTTCTACGACTTTTTCGAATTGGGCACAGAATTTGTCTATAAAAGAGGGTCTGTTACCAACTCCTAATCAAGGGGGTGGTTCAACTCTTCCTTCTATGCAAATATCCAGATCAGTGGAAGGAAAGCTCCAAGTATCAAAAACTAATGTTTTACCTCCAACTGATCTAAGAATAAAACTTAATCAAATCTATTTGGAGAGAACTTCTGCAAAAGATCCAGATGCAGAGTATGCTAGAAATTATGTGGCTCAGATTAATCACTCTCTATATAATCAAGAGCCATCAAGATCCAAGAACCGGAAATATATTCCTCAATCTTCACAAACAGATTTACGAGAACATCTTCAACAGAAGAGAAGGAATAATTCTATGTCAATGAATCGTGACCATGCTGAATGTGTCTTCTAGCCAAAAGTCATAATTCAATGCAGGTGTCAATCAATGGGTCGTGACCATCATGAATGTGACTTTCAGCCAAGAGTCACGATGCAATACAGATGTCAAACTAAACGACAATCTGTCTTCAATCGGATTCAGTACGAACCTATGCCTGATGAAGAGGAACCTTTATTTGCTTCTGTTAACATGACCTCTCGGGATACTGGAGGTAGACCTGATAGTCCAGATGGAGTATATAAAGGCACCAGATCAAAGACCATGGCTTCTAATCAGAAGACTTTGATTTCTGATTCTGAATTTCTTGGAGAATCTAATTTCCTACCTCTTCCTACTGGGAGTAGTTCTCCTACAAATGACTTTGATACACAAAGTAATGATTCAGAACAAACAACATCCACCAGTTCGTCAATGATTCCTCGTACAGTCACGACTTATATGGTCGATGGGAATACTGATGAACCTTCTTCTTCCATGACTCCTCAAGAACAAAGAATTGCTTCTTTGGAACAACAAATGAAGTCTATGGCAGACACTATGAAGTCAATGTATGAACTCATGGCAACCCATATGCAAAATCAGCAAACTGTACCTGAAGTCATACCAATTGATACTGGTGCTAGTCCAATACAAGTTCCTCCAGCAGTACAATCCAATACTCCTGGACAAGCTCAACCAGTTCCTAGTCTCTCGGGAGCTGGGGGTAGTGCTTATAATGCTGTTCCTCCTCCCAACTATTCTCTACAAGCTACAACTCCACAATCTTCCGGAGTTGTTACTGAAGAATTGAGGAATCTCCGAACTCAATTTGAGGTATTCAAACAGAAGGACGGTTTGCAAAGGTTGGGTATCAAACAACCTTACCCGATAGAATGAAAGAAAGTATCTTACCCTCCTAAGTACAAGCCTCCTACTATCTCGTTCTATGATGGAACCACTTCTCCGAGTCAATTCATCAATCATTTTGAAGTGATGACTGATCAACTACAACCAAGTGATGCCCTCCTTACTCGGGTGTTTGTTGGATGCCTCAAAGGAACAGCTTATGATTGGTATAGAAGCCTCCCTGATGGGTGCATTACCTCATTTGCTGGTTTCAAACAAATGTTTCTTGAACGATTCTATGAAGGGCTCAATGACATGACTATGTCTGCTCTCATAAGAATCAAGCAGAAGAATAATAAAACTGTTAAAGATTTCGTTGAACGGTTTCGAAGAGAAGATCTGAAGATGCCTCTTGGAACTCCTGATGCTGTTACTATTGACACATGCAAATCAAATCTGTTGCCAATCATCATCATGTGGACAGGATCTACTTAATTTCAAGATTGGCCTTCCTTCATAGTGAGTGCCAAAGCTGCAGAAATTAGTGCTGAAACCTTCAAAGGTTTAGGAGTGCAGATGTCTCCTAAAGAAATAGGTCAGAATGCCAACAATAATGCTAAATCCAATACCCGCAAGGGGAAAGAAACTCTTGAAGTTAACCTTCAGAGTAAAGATGCATCGACTGTTCAAACTTCTCCTGCCTCTACAACTCAACAACCAAGAGCACCTCGCCCCAAAGAAGAATACTCTTTTGATGACGATGATGTCCTTGGAATTTTTGAATGTTTGCTGAAAGGTAATAAAATACAGTTACCTGAAATCAAGAAACTCGATGAAGCTGGTAAGACAGATCATCCTAAATACTGTCCGTACCACAGAATGTTGGGTCATACACTTCGTACATGTTATGTACTGAAAGGAAAGATCCAGGAAATGATCAAATCTGGAGCTATCTCTCTTACTCCAAAAGAGAAGACCGTCACTTCCAACGTCGTCTCTATGCAATTCGGAGATTTCCCTCAATTCTTTGAAAGCGGGATCGTTCCTATTCCCAAGGCAACTCTTGAAATAGTGAATATTCTTCTTCCACAGTCTGAAGGACTAGTGCCAATCACTATGGAAAAAGGAGAAATCATATGGATTCATCCTGATTTAGTGGCAGATTTTGAATCTTCTCCCCATCAAAAGACTAATTCCCGAAAGTCTAAGAAGGCTGGAAAGACTAAGTCATGTCATATGACTTCTCTCGGATCTACTCCCGACACAGAATCAAAAGATGAAGCAGAAGCACTTGCTGGTGCTACTAGAACAGGGAAACCTTATCTAAAGGATTATTCCAAGAATCCTGAGGATACTCCCGATGTTTCTCCTTCTGACAAAGACGCTCCTAATATTCCTCTTGAAGAAGAATCATCTACTGCACCTGTTCCTTCAACTACACCGGGGGTACCCACTCCTTCCAAGCCCACAGCTCTTGAGAAAGGCAAACAACAGGCTCGTTTCGATAAGCCGATCAAGAAGTCCCCTCCTCTTGGGCTTCAGAAGCCTTATAACTTCGATATTCTAGCTCAACTTGCTAATACTCCAGCTAGAATGTCCCTCTTTGAACTTCTACGTCTTTCCAAAGAGACTCGGGAGACATTAAGTGAAGCACTTCTTCAGGCTGACTCTTGTCTTTCACAATTAAAGAAGCCAAATGAAGAACTTGTCACTTGCTTATATTGCAACAGTGTATTGGAGATTATTCCAAATATCACCTTTACACAAGATGACATGCTACTGGAGAATAATCTACATGATCGGCCTCTCTACTTCACTGGTTATATCGATACGATGAAGATAGATCGTATCCTCATTGATCCAGGGTCTGCTATAAGCATAATGCCAAAGAGTCTGTTGGATGAGCTAAAAATCCCTCTTCACAAGCTTTCCAAGACGGTTACTACTATCTTGGGATTCAATCAAAGCCGAAGCGAGCCTTTGGGAAAGATTCACCTGAAGCTTCAGATAGGCGATTTCAGATCCAAAGTTACTTTCTATGTGATCGAAATCGTGGGGTCTTATAATCTTCTTCTGGGAAGGCCCTTCCTTCATGAAAATAATGTGGTGCCTTCTACTCTTCATCAATGTTTCAAATACATTGACAGCAATGGAAATGTACAAAAGGAAGTTGCTGATATAAATCCTTTCCGTGGGGTTGAAGCTTATTTCAATGATTCCCGGATGTACAAAGAAGAGTATACAAAGGTGATACAAGCTATGGAACAAGAGGATTCGCAAAGTGAAACCTTGACAATTCCTGTTAAAGGTTGAACTTCTCAGCAACAGTCTCCTAAATCTTCCAGAGAAGGCCCCTTCATTATTCCAGTGAGCGGACGTATCTCTCCATCACTTCAGTCATCTGCTCAAAACACACTGATTATTCCTGTCAGTGGGCGTACTACAGTTCCTGTATCTTCACATACAAAACAGGATACTCTGATAATCCCAGTCAGAGGGCGGACTACTCTGCCGTCTCAGACTTCAAGGGAGCTCACCTCTTCTGAGCCATTTGTTATCGATCTTAATCGAAACAAAACTTCTTCTTGTTCTTCTTCTCCTCCTTTAGTCATTGATTTGGCTAAAGTTTCTAAGGCTCAACCTTCTCCTGATGTAAATATTGCTACTTTTGAAGTTAATGAAAAGTCTCCATCTTTGCAGTATATTGATGTGTGTAATTTTGTTCATAGTTATTTACATTTGTTAGATGACTTGAGAACAATAACCATAGGAGTTATACAGACTTTTCATACGGGAGTATCCCTAGAATCAGCACAAACTTCATACTTTCTAGTTCCCAATAGAAAGTCAGGAGACATTCCAATAATCTTCTACAAAGGGCCCCAGAATCCTTCTGATACAGAAGATCATGACAAAGACGATGATACCGGAAGGTTACAATTACGTCGTTATAGTCAGAAATCTAAAGACATTATCAAAAATATGGGCTATGACTTCAGAACTGGTCTCAGTAATGGAAGTGGTAGAAAAATGCATGTCCGGATTCCTCTTCTGAAATACGGAAGGACAAAATGTGGATTAGGTTATACTGCTCCTACTCCCCTTATCAATACTATCCATGAAGATCCCAAATCTGACAAAGATAAGAGATCTGATTCTTCTAGTACCACCTCTTGGGATTCTGATATAAGTATTGGTGACTTCCACTGCAATATTCTGTCTTCCAATATGGTCTCCATTGACGGTTCTGAAGAAGACGATGAAAACGAAGATGAATTTGAAATCTCACCGGAATCAGAACAATGGGCCCAAAGGTTAGATAATCAATAGGAGTTTCGATTTGAGCAAAAAGAACCTCCGACTGAAGACAAACTCGTCCAAATAGATGTTGGTGAAGAGGGATCCCCCAAACCAGTATTTATTAGTGAAAGTCTTTCAGAAACTGATAAGCAAGACATGATCAAGCTCATTCGTGAATACATCGATGTCTTTGCTTGGAGTTATGAAGATATGCCAGGACTTGATCCGCACATTGCGACTCACAAACTCAACATCTTACCGAATGCTAAACCGGTCAAACAACAACAGCGACGATTTCGTCCAGACATTATGGATGCAATTGAAGCTGAAGTCAATAAACTCATGGCCTCCGGGTTTATCAGAGAGGAACAACATCCCGATTGGGTGGCTAACATTGTTCATGTCCTCAAAAAGACTGGCAAGATTCGAGTATGCATAGACTACCGCGACCTCAATGCGGCATGTCCTAAAGACGAGTTTCCCCTACCAATCACTGATGTCATGATCGATAATACCTGTGGATTTGAACGGATGTCATTCATGGACGGGTATTCTGGGTATAATCAGATTAAAATGTTTCCAGATGATGAGAAACACACTTCTTTCAGAACGCCGATTGGTACATACTGTTATACAGTGATGCCATTCGGTCTCAAGAATGTAGGAGCAACTTATCAACGAGCTATGAGTACTATATTCCGTGAACATTTGCGAAAAATAGTCGAATGTTACGTTGATGACATTGCAGTCAAAAGTCGACAAAAGGAGGATCACATTCAAGATTTGAAGACTATATTTGATCTAATGCGTAAGCATCAATTAAAGATGAACCCTACTAAGTCCTTCTTAGGCGTCTCTAGTGGCAAATTTCTCGGCTTCGTCATTACCTCTAAAGGTATACACGTGGATCCCGAGAAGATCAAAGCCATCCAAGAGATGCGTCCTCCACGCACCTTAAAAGAGCTACGAGGATTTCAAGGAAGGATCGCTTATATCAGGAGATTCATCTCTAATTTATCAGGACGCTGCAGACCATTCAATAAACTCATGAAGAAAGGTGTTTCTTTTGTCTGGAATGATGAATGTCAGAAAGCATTCGATGATATAAAATAATATCTGATGAGACCTCCAGTATTGGTACCTCCTGTCTCAGGAATACCGTTCCTCTTATATACTCGAGCAATGAGTCATTCACTGGGTGCGCTGCTCGCTCAAAAGAATAAAAATGGTCATGAACAAGCCATTTATTATCTCAGTCGTACCATGACCGGAGCTGAACCTCGATATTCACCGATTGAAAAAGAATGTCTAGCCCTGATGTTCGCTGTCCAAAAGACACGACACTATATCATTGGTCAGACCATTCATGTCATCTCCAGGATCAATCCCATACGAATCATGATGAAGAAAGCAAGTGTTTTGAATTCTCGATTGGCTAACTGGGGAATCTTACTTGCTCAGTATGATATGCATTATATCCCTCAGAAATCAGTCAAAGGACAAGCTTTAGCTGATTTTCTGGCTGCTCATTCAATTTCGGAGAATTCAAAACTCTATGATGAAATTCCGGATGAAGTCCTAGACTCAAATCAAATTGATGAAGAAAATTCTACTTGGCGTCTATTCTTTGACGGAGCTTCAAGGATAGGTCCTAATGGTGACGTTGTTGCTGGAGTTGGAATTGTTCTTGTATCACCAGAAGGTCTTGCTATCCAAAGAGCTTATTCTCTCGATCAGCTATGTTCAAATAATGTTGCTGAGTACAATGCTTTGCTTATTGGTCTTTAGCTTGCCAAACATCCGAATATTCAACATTTGGAAGCATATGGAGACTCTAAACTCATTGTCAATCAGATAAGGGGCATTTATGAAGTTCGTCATCAAGATCTGGTTCCTTATCATAGATCGGCTATATCTATGGCTTCTTCATTTGGAGAATTTTTCATCGAGCATGTTAGGCGAGCATGTAACACAGAAGCCGATGCTCTTGCTAATCTTGCGGCTGTATTAGCTATTCCGGTTAGACGTCAACAAGTGATTGTTGTTTACAATCGAGAATTATTCCATCTCGAAAACAATCTAACTCTAGGACTTCCAGTTGACACTGAGGAATCAACATCTCATGATGTCAATACAACAAGAGGATTTGGATTCAGCTGTAAATCATTATCATCTTCATCTGATTCTAGCATCGAATTTACCTTCAATAGTTTGGCTGAGACTCAGAATACGGACAAAGATTGGAGACTTCCTTTCTTAGATTTCGTATTATATGATATTCTTCCAGATGATCCGAGTGAGGCAGCATCTATCAGACGACGATTACTCAGATTCTATTACAATCATACTACAAAAACCTTATATCGTCGAGCTTATGATGGTTTACTGCTTCGATGTGTTGCTGGTGATGAGGCCCAACAAATTATCCGCGAAGCACATGATAGAATTTGTGGAGCACATCAACCTGGACCAAAACTTCAAGACCGTATTCGACGTATGGGTTATTATTGGCCTACTATGGTATCAGATGCCATCGAATATGCAAGGAAGTGTAAAGCTTGTCAAATCCATGCGGATTTTATTCATCAACCTTCAGAATTTCTACATCCAATGGCAGCATCATGGCCCTTCGAAGCTTAGGGCATGGATGTCATCGGTCCGATCAATCCGCCATCATCAAAAGGTCATCGGTTTATTCTTGCAATAACCGATTATTTCTCCAATGGGCTGAAGCCATTCCTTTACTTGAAGTTAAGACTTCCAATGTCATCAGCTTTATCAAACACCATGTCATCTACAGATTTGGTGTTCCTCGACGCATTATTCATGATAATGGTCCACAATTCGTTAGCCAGAAATTTACTCGATTCTGTGACGATCATCGGATCAACAATGTGGCTTCTATTGTATTTAATCCGGCAGCTAATGGATTAGCAGAAGCTTTCAACAAGACCATTATCAAACTCTTAAAGAAGTTTGTTTCTACTAACAAACGGAATTGGAGTGAGAAACTTGGTGAATGTCTGTGGGCTTACCGCACTACAGTTCGTAATGCTACTAAATGTACACCTTTCTCTCTGGTGTATGGATGCGAAGCTGTTCTTCCATTAGAGATTCAAATTCCTTCTTTAAGGATAGCAATCACTAATGAACTTACCACTGAGAATAATGATCGTCTCCGACTTCAAGAATTAGAAGCTCTGGATGAAAAACGATTGTCTGCTCAACAGAATATCGAATTCTATCAAGCTAGAATTTCAAGAGCTTTTAACAAGAAAGTCAGAGTTCGAGCATATCAGAAAGGAGAACTTGTTCTGACAGTCAGACGTCCTATGACTATGACTCATATGAGTAAAGGCAAGTTCGATGCAAAGTGGGAAGGTCCCTATATTGTGAACAAAGTCTTCTCAAATGGAGCTTATCAACTCTCAGATCTGGATGGTTGAATTGTTATGATGCCTATTAATGGCAAATTCCTTAAAAAGTATTATGTATAAATTAGACAAATTCAAGTATATAAATAAAATTCAAATTTTATTTTATCTTGAGTGATAGTACATGATACTAAGGAAGATCGCTATCATCCTTCTCTACATTTGGACGTGGGCCATTGCCGTCCTTCTCACAAATGTAGTCAGCAAAAGAACCGAGAACCTCCTTGCTGGAACCCACCAGGAACTTACAAACGACCATCCTCATGGCTTCTTCTTCTTCAGTTCTCCCTGGTTCGAGCAAGAAATCCAGAATGTCCCGTGGTGGCTGGGGTGCAGACGAACCTTCGCCTGCTTCTGTCTTCTTCGGCTGAACTGGATCCGCAGGGCGGTCTTCGGTGCCCTTCTGAACCTTCGGAGTGATTTCAGCTTTCTTGGATGCTTCTCCAGACGACATTTTTATGTTGAAGAGTGGAAGTATTCGTTCCTATCAGATCTCTGCTATATTTGTAGGCAGCAATTCCTCAAATAACGAAGCGATATATTCATCCGACGGTTCGCTCGTTCATTAATATCTGACGGTTCATCAATTCATTTACTACATTCATTCGACGGTTCACCTGTTCGTTATCACTTGATGATTCGTCTGCCCATTATCTTCTATCAATTTATTAAAAAATGGGGATTCGTTATTTATCACATTTTCATAACCTCTGAATAAATGCTGAATCTACCTACTCATTTTCTATCTTTGACCTCTGCATAGAAACCAATCTATTTTCTTTTGAGTTCCTACATATTATCACGTCCATATTACCTCTGATAGTATTGAGTACTCTAAATCAGAAAAGAAGATTTCATTATCTATCATGTCTATAATTCATCCAGATAGATACAAATCATTGAGCATAGAAGAATTATCATTTCCACTCTCATATCATCATAAAAAGTCTATTACATTTTCTTAGACTTTTCTTACAAATCATAATGAAAATCTATTACAATCTTTGGATTTTCATTCTACACCACAACAATAACCTAATAGAGATCTATCTTCTTCTTTGGATCCTCTCCGTCGGACCTTCTCCATCAGGTTCGTTGTTGGTGGCAGTTTCTGACTGTCTGGGTCCCAGTCACGACCAGATCAGCAGGAATCAAACTCTGGTCTTCTCTCTCAGACGAGAGGAGAACCACAGAGTATGGCAGCCCGAAGTCGTGGTGCTGCCAATACAACTGGTGGATTAGGAGCGGCCTTTCAAAGGAGATAGGAATGTATCCCACATTGGGATACAATTCCTGGTTCTGCTGTGAAAGGAACTCTATTACCCGATTTCTCGGGATAGAGTTGGCTCCACCATCCAACTCTCCGTGTATAAAGGCTCTTCCTACCATCGGAGGAAGACCCTTCTATCCCACGAAGAGTTCTGAGTTGTCTGATTTGCGCGTCAAAAACGCGTGAGTTGTCTGATTTGCGCGTCAAAAGCGCATGAGCTCCCTGATGTTGGTGTCAGAAGAACGCTCCCCATGGCATCCAAATCGCCAACGCCAGTTCTGGAAAAGTTTTCCAACCAAGCTCCTGCAGAAAATAGCAAGGAAAAAGATTAACAGAAGTGTCATTAGATGTGCACTGGCCAAGACAAGCGTGTACTGGCCAAACAGAGACAAATGTATCCCGTTCAGTTAGAAGCAGAAGCTCATCTTCGACAGAGAAGAATGGTACGCATACTATGTTGGACTTACCATCAAGGTCCAGATCAGAGATCATTGCTATCATCAATGGTTATTCTCAGAGAAGAAGAAAAAGAATGAAGGAGTGAGTATGCGTGAAACTCACCTATTTATAAAGGGTGGACGTGCAAGTCTATTCTTAGAAAGGTCCGAGCAAAAAGCGTTCATGACCACGGGATGAGTGTCACGTGTGCTTTGAAAAACAGCATAAACATTTGAAATAGTCAAAGAAGCCACATAATGCTCTTCATTAGTGCACGCTGTTCGGAGTAAAGCTAGCTTTCAACACAGAAGCGTACCACAGAAATATTTTATTTGCACTGATGGCCTTACAAAAAGAAAAGAAGTGCAATGTTTTTCAAAACAGAAACATAAAAAAGACACGCTCTATTTTGCAGAGCGACTGAGCTTGGTGCCCAATTCTTCTACATTCTTGACCCCCATACGGCGTAACAGAGCATCGAGTGCTTCACGCTGCTCTGCGAAGCTGCGCCCATCGGAAGAAGATGAGCCATCTAGACCAAAATGGCTCAGGAAGTTCTTGGCCAATTGTGCAGGGTCATCTTTGAACTCGAAAACAAGAGGCTCCAGTTCCTTACCCTCAAGAGTGGGATCACCATGGGCACAAAAACCCAATTTTCGTGCTTCTTCCTCAGCTTTCTCCTTCGGTGTCATGTTGACGTAAGATGAAGATTAAAGCTGAATCTCTTCCCCGTTTATATAAAGGAGTTTGCCGGCGGTTCATATTCCACCATAAATTGAATTCAATCAGTCTCGGAGAATGAAGAGTCATCATGACATTTAATAGGTTCATTTGGATATTTTCAAAGAACTTTGAAGTCTTTTCGACTTCCGAAAAAATTTGAAGTCATCTCAGCGTGACTGATTTCATTTTATCATCTCGTTTTCAAAGTATTTCGAAATAATTTATCATTTTTTGAAAACTTTGAAGGGGGTTTTGTATGCCTCAAAAATGAAAGTCACGCTGAGTTGATCAGGACAAAGTCTGAAAGTCACGCTGAGCTGATCAAAACAATGTCTAAAATACACGCTGGGTTCTTCCAGACTATTTCTTCAAAATTACGCTGGGACAGCTCATCATTTGTCAGAACGTCATCATGACTGACAGCACTGCAGTCGAAGAATGTCTCCTCGTATGCCACGTATGCACGGGACTCGAGAGATCATAGCCGACTATTGCATGACTTTCGAAATCTTCCTCAACAAGACTCAGCCTTCACCAAGTTGGCGTGCCAAAAAGACCTTATTGTCATTTAATGCGACTGACAAAGCAATCACTGTCAGGGATTTTGTCAGAGATTTTGTGTTAGTCGAGGCACGCCAAATCAAGACAGCTGGCAGTCCTATCTTAAGTCTGCGTGTATTTTGAGCTCTTCATCTCAAATCTGCGTGGATTCTGAAGTTTTCTTCCTAAAGTTTGCATAGATTTTGAAGCTCTTTGCCCCAAGTCTGCGTGGATTCTGAAGCTTCTTGTCCCAAGTTTGCGTGGATTTTGAAGCTTTCTACCCCGAGTTTGCGTGGATTTCGTCTTCAACAAGTCTGCGTGGATTTCATCAAATTGGAGTACGTGGCAGCCATGCCACCGATCTCTCGCCTGCATGTCCTGTAACTTGCACACGACTCATGCACGATTGCCATGTGTCCAACAGTTACAGGCCACGTCCAGTAACTGCTCATAACCTTGCGTATGTTAAATCCTGCGTGATTTTTAACTAGGCACTGGTTGTGAAGACAGTTATCTTTTCAGTTATTTTTGACTCTATAAATAGAGTTCTTTTCTCATTCATTGTACAGATACATTGCTATCTTGCTGTAAAATTTTGAGAGCTTTTCTTCTTCGCATAGTCCAAGGGATAAAGCGATCATCTTCTAGATCGGATTCCCACAGTTGTAATTTTCCCAGAAACACAATAAATAAAGAGAATTTATTTATGGAAAACAGTATTGACAAACGAATACTGGAGGAATTAGAAAGCATGGGAATTGAGCTCCAGATTCGTGGCTGAAATGCACAATTGGCTCAACTTCAACTTGAGCCGAGTTTATTGGAAAAGATAAAGGCAGCACAGAGGACAGATGAGTTCTTGATTAAGATTGGCAGAATATTAGAAAAGGGTGAAGCCAGCGACTTCACCAGGCACGAGGATGGATCGATGCGACTCAGGGAGAGGCTATGTGTCCCGAAGGATGAAGAACTCCGGAAAGAAATCTTGACGGAGGCCCATTATGCCAAGTATTCCTTGCATCCGGGAAGTACAAAAATGTATAAAGATTTGCGCACGACCTTCTGATGGCACGGCATGAAACGAGATGTGGCCCTCTTTGTCTCGCGATGCTTAGCGTGTCAACGAGTCAAAGTGGAACACCAGAGGCCTGGCGGGAAGATGCAGAACCTCGCAATCCCAGAATGGAAGTGGGATCTTATCACTATGGATTTTATAGTTGGCTTGCCGAAGACGCAGCGGGGGAATGATGCAATTTGGGTCATCGTTGATCGATTAACCAAATCTGCACATTTTCTCGCAATTAAAACAACATGGAGCGTCGACCGGTTGGCTCAGCTATACTTGGATGAAATTGTCCGACTGCATGGAGTGCCGGCATCAATAGTGTCGGATCGGGATGTGCGATTTGTATCGCATTTCTGGGTCAGTTTACATGCTGCCATGGGAACACAATTGAAATTCAGTTCTGCATACCATCCACAAACGGATGGCCAGACCGAGAGGGTGAATAAGAGACTTGAAGACATGCTACGGCTTTGTGCTATTGATCTGAAAACTAGTTGGGACACTCACTTGCCGTTAGCAGAATTTGCCTACAACAACAGTTATCAGTCAAGTATACAAATGGCTCCGTATGAAGCATTGTACGGGCGAAAGTGTCGGTCTCCGATCTGTTGGAATGAAGTCGGTGAACGACAGATCCTTGGTCCAGAGATGGTGGAGCAGGCCGTCGAGAAGGTCTGCATGATTCGAGAGAAGTTACTTGTGGCACAAAGTCGGCAGAAGAGTTATGCGGATACTCATCGACGACCATTGGAATTCACGGTGGGCGATCACATATTTCTGAAGGTGTCACCGATGCGCGGAGTTATGCGATTCGGTGCGAAGGGGAAGCTAAGTCCGAGATTTGTTGGCCCGTTTGAAATTCTTAAGCGAGTCGGCCCTGTCGCCTATCAGATCGCGTTACCACCGATATTGGATGGAGTGCATGATATCTTCCATGTTTCCCAACTACGGAAGTATGTACATGATCCAAGCCACGTGGTAGACTTCGGTCCGTTAGGGCTAAGAGCTGACTTGTCTTATGTGGAGGAACCCGTGCAGATCTTGGATAGGAAGGATAAAATTTTGCGAAACCGAGTTGTTTCCTTGGTTCGAGTGCTTTGGCGAAATCATTCCGTCGAAGAGTCGACATGGGAACTTGAGGCGGATGTGAAGGAAAAGTTTCCTTCGTTGTTTGACCTAGGTGGGTTTGTGTTTAAGTTTCGGGGACGAAACTTTTTGTTAGTGTATTAATATGTAATGCCCTGAATCCGTTGCAGAGCACGGTGCGGGCTAGCGGCCGAATGGCCGAGTCGGATGAGAATTGGGGAACTTACTTGGGGAAACTTTACCAGGATCGCGGAATAATGAATTGAGATCCTTTCCTCGTTATGGATTGGACTCTTTTGAAATGATGCCCAAGATGCAGTGGCGCGCGTCTTGGAGAAAGAGTTCTATATAAGAGTCGCTTGCCCCGAGACCGTTGCCCTGCTGGTTTTCGATGTCGCTTTTGCTGTTGGCTTTTGTGTGCGTTTTCGTGATTGTTTTCGATGAATGTTTTCATGGATTTACTTTCACTGTCTACGCATCTCATATCGAATAACTGAGAGAAAGAGAAGAAGTATGCTGACCAGACGTTGGTGCCAATGCAGGTGCTAACGCAGTAGACCGAGCTTGACGTTGCGTGGAAGACCTCTTTCTCTCGGCAATTCACCAACAAGTGAGTGGCTTTGATCCTTCGACGATCCTTGATCTTCGCGCATAACAATGGTAGACTTGTTATTGCGTTCGGTGCTTAATAAAAGATGTCTAGTAATAATACGGGAAAGATAATGAAAGATAAATTATCACATGGCTAGGCTTATGTTGCAAATCGAATGATGCTAGTATGCTATATAAATTGTTTAGCAGGTGATGCAAAGACCCAAGTATTGGGCGGTAAGTATATCGGACTTCGGTTCGAAAGAATGGGTTACAAATGAATAGTCCCTTGGTTGGATGAACGAATATGCGAGCCTATGGCTCAAGGCAAGTTGGTAAGATGGCAGGATGGGAAAATGGCAAGATGAAATGAGCACTATGAATATGTGTAGAAGATGCTATTATCATGCATGTCATGTCTCTTATTAGTTAAGTTGTATTGCATGCATGGTCATGGACAACTTGTATACAAGGTAGTTCCTCGAACGGTACTCCGAGGCCACGGAACCGATTCGACCTAGGAGGAACACAGTGCTGAAGTAGTAGCACAGTGCTGAAGTAGTAGCACGGTCTTTCGGGAACCTTCCGGATGGGCTAGCTACCCACCGCTGAAGGGGAGCCGTCAGACCAAGATGTCCCAGATGGCGTGTAGTCAGTGGCCTTCATATAGACAGGTGGCATAGCTAACATTGTCTTATGCAGACAGAGTAAGTGGCATTCATAAATATTTACAGGGATGGCTATCGACCGTGGGGTAAGATTCACCAAATTGGTGATCAATATGAATTGCTTACGTTAGAACAACATGAATTGCTTATGTTTCTAACATCACTGTATGCTTCTTATATTTCTTATCAAATATATGAATTGTTAATGGACCCTAAGACAAGATAGAAAGAACATCAATCAATAGTGAACATTCATATAATTTTACTACTGTTGATTTATGGTGAGATTGGTTACGGTCGCTCACCAGTACATATGTGGCAATGTACTGACCCTCGTCTCCACAGGTGCCGGGAACCTAGTGGATAATCATAGACACTGAAGGCTTGCTGTCCGACTCTTTAGAAGCTTCGTACATCTTGAAGTTTTCACTTGAAGAAGAAGGCATTTTGCTGAAGGTGGTTATTGCCGCATTATTAATAAAGGGATATGATGTATGGAACAGTTGTATCTCATTTCAATATTTCTGCAAGTTGTAGCCAAGTTTGGCATTTCATCTCGGCTGTTTGAGAGCCTTATGTTTTATGCAATATAATTTCAAAGATATCAATGAAGAACTTATTTCAGATCATATCTGTGTTGCCAAAACTTCTTTATCATCCGCTGCGAATCTATTCAAAAATGTCTCTTTTATAAAAGGAACACGAGCACGCCTTGTACAAGTGCAAATCCCAGACTTGTACGGCATCACGCCTTAGCGAGGACGAACGATTCGGCGTGAATCAAAGCGGAGGCGACGATTCCCCGAATCGGGGCGTGATATTTCTATCCACCACACCGGGCGGCAAAGATCGAGGCCCAATTTTCTGCCATCGCAGGCAAGCTCATCCGTGTTGCGATCCACAACTAGAAGTCTCGTGATCGCTCCGGAAAGCCGATCCATGGTTGGATCACGCCAGAACAGTGGACTGCGATAAAGGCTAGATTCGACGAGGCCAGGTTCCAAGAGCAGTCTGACAAGGCCAAGGTGGCGCGGTCGAGCGCCAATAAGTGGTGTGGTGGCTCCATTCCTATGACGGAGTATTTTTGTCGTCTGGTACGTTTCCTATGACGGACATCATTTTATATATAGTTGGATAGAATGTTTAATACTAATAATAAATAATATATTTTAGCAGGTAAAAAAAGGGTTAGGACCCCAACATGGTGACCGTCTTCCTGGTTATCCACCAGTGGGCTGAAGAGTTTATTGACGAGAGGGCGGCGCAGGCATATATACGTTCTATTCTTTATATTAATTTACTATAATTTAGAAAACAGAAAAATAGATATCAATATAGACTTTAGCAAACACTTAGACGTTAGCAAACAATGTTCTAGGCCGAGTTTCTTTGGCTACAATTAGGAGGCGGCTGCTGCTGCTAGTATGCCAGCAGAGGGAGGGGCTGGTATTTCTTTCCAGCAGCCTACAGCTCCATCGCCGGACGACCTCTGGATGATCGCCGTTGGTGGTCTTCAAAAGGATACGTACTACGGTACGAGATCCTACGGTGCCTATTTGGCTTCAGAGTCATCCCGGTCCCCCTCTGTCAGTGCGCAGTCTCCAGTTTCGCAGGCGTCATCACGAGCTCAGGATATTGGTCGTCAGATCGACGAGCTACGTCGCGAGTTGCAGCAGCGATTTCTGATCACCATACCACAGAGCGACGATCCGATGATCATCGAACGATTTGATGCGGTCGAGCGCAGTATACATGAGCTGATAAGTCTGCAGCAGGCTACAACTGCCAGCTTGCACACGCTCACCGAGTCTACGGAGCGCATAGAGCGTAGACAGGTCGAGCTGGAGGGATCGCAGAGGACCATGTCTGCCTCACTCACACAGATACATACTTCGATTGAGGAGAGTTCTCGGAGAATGGTGAGTACCCTTGCTGCGCATGCTGAGCGACTGCGAGAGCTGGAGCAGATACGTCCTCCCGGTCCATCGACGGCACCGACTCCAGACGTTGCACTGCCTCCTATTGTCCCTGTGGTGCAGCTCACACAGGAGCAGTATGAGTTCATGCTATCTCAGATGTGCAGCAGGGGGCCTCAGTGATTTTATTTGTTTTTTTATGAGTTTTATGAATTGGCCCTATGGGCAAATTGTTTATTGGTACACTTTTGTTTATACACTATTGGACATGTATGTTGGTGGGAGACTTTTTATCATCTCCCATTTTTATTTGACTCTATTGGATGTTTGTGATGATGCAGTGTTTGACACTATTTGACTCTATCTCAGATGCGCAGTTTGTAACTAGTGAATTAGGTGCAGTGATTATTGGTGTTCAGAAATTTGCAATGCAATATAGTTTCCAAATTAGTGTTTAGAGTGTAGTGTGCAGGATTTGAAAAATGCATTATATATTGTAGTGTGCAGTATTTACAGTATAGTGTGCACTGTGCAGTATGTGAAGTACAATGTAGTGTGTAGTGTTTACAGTGTAGTGTGCAGTGTGCAGTATGTGAAGTACAGTATAATGTGTAGTGTTTACAGTGTGCAGTATTATATTTTTTAAATTTTTTTAGCACATTAGCGATGGTTGGCGATGGATTGTGACATTTTGCGACGTGTAAATACGTCGCAAAGATGTATCGATACGTCGTTAACTGCAACGGCCCGTCGCTAAACGTCGCTCAACGTGTTGACGTGACAAACCTTGCCATGTCACTACATGCGACGAATAAACGTCGCTAAATACGTCGTTAAGTTGGCGACGTACTGTAAATGTCGCCGAACGTCGCTAAGTTTGCGACGTTTTAGCGTCGTAGACAATTCGTCGCAACAGCGATGATAGGCGACGAAAATTGGTTCTGCGGCTAGCTTTTCGGCGACCTGCTTTTTTTCGTTGCTAATTATGTCGCTAAATAAATTTAGCGACGTATTTTTACTTATTAGCGACGTTTTTGGACGTCGCTAATTCAGCCTATTCTGGTAGTGTCCCTAAGAGAAGGAGATGGTACTGACCAGCTCATTTGGACTTGCACAAGGAGCGAGCACATCAAATTCGTCTGTTAGTATCATCATTTGGAGATGCCTTTGGAAGATGAATAATATATCTCCTCAAGTTTAGGCTTGGCTAATGCCTTGGGTTTAGGAAATAATTAGAAATGACTAACCATAGAAATTAGGAGATATTTATATATGTCATCAGGAAGATCCTAAAATCCTAGGCACATAGATTCCGAAAGAATATTCCAAAAAATATTTCATAGAATATGCTAGATTCCAAAGAATATTTCTTGGAATCAATTGGTACTAATTCTTTCTTAATTAAGGGATTCTAGAAAAAAAATTTCACCTAATCCAAGTGGTTAAGCATTCCACCATGGACTCCTAACAATTACTAATAAATCCATCCTATTATCTAGTATTTACAGCTTCGCCATTCTAATTAGAAAATTGTCATCCTTTGACAAAAATATAAAATAACTTTCAAATAAATAACTATAAAAATAATAGAAATTTTCCAAAAATATTAGGAACACAATATGCTTCTAAATAACTACCAATAATAATTCTCAAAATAATAATTATAAAAATTAGGATTTATGAAGAATAAAATAATCGAGATTTTGGAAAACAACCCCCCTCTCTCTTTTTTCTGAGTTGGCTAGTCTCCGTCGAGCAATTTCGCACTTGCCCGCTAAGCCACGTGCATTTCCGTTCGCACGTGTGATCACCGCACCAAGATCGGCAACTAGCGGTAGCTCGCGCTCGCCTACGGCCGACTGTGCAATGCTCCATCGCCAACCTCGACTGGCAAGCCTCCTGATTCATGCATTATAATTTTTTTGTGATGTTTTTATTGAATAACACTAGTTAATAGCCAATGAGGCGTAGCCTAATGGTAGAGAGAAAAGGAGGCCATGTGATCCAGGAGGTCGGGTGATACAAACCTGGGTGGAAGTTATTGTTATATTTACCGCTAGGGACAATGTCCTCTTCAAAAAAAAAAGCACTAGAAGATATCAATATACACATCGATGGATTGTCAATTTAAATAAGCTAATTGAATAAACAATATAATTCATAAGGAAGTAAATAAATATATAGAATAAAATTCATACTAAAATTATCCTTAGGGCAAGACCTAATATAACTAGGATTAAGTACTATCCTAAAAATTATTATAATCAAGTAAATAGAAATCTAAAGAATTATATAGATAGATATGGAGAGATATACAAGACCAAATCACATTGGGATTTATAAAACTAAATATCCTCCAACCAATCGTATATTGCCTCCTCCCGCCAATCTTCCCAAACAAATTAAGAACCCCTATTAATTACTCGATCCCTTGATGTCATCCTCCTCCAATAGAGCCAAGGTCGTCCCAAGAATAAGATGCCAATGCCTCCTCTCTTCCGATGATATCATAATGTGGGAGATCCTCCCAAGTCTTCCTGTGAAGACACTCTGTAAGTTCCGTTGCGTCTCCAAGTCATGGCACCATCTTCTCTCTTCCGATCCCGAGTTCCTACGGCTCCATCGACAGAGGTCCGCTCCATCGACAGAGGTCCGAACAAAACCCTCCTACGCTCCTCGTCATAATTCCTGACTAAGCTGCAAACCGTATTCCTTTCTTTACCATGAAGATGCTCGACAGAGAAAGTAGGGTAGCCGGCTCGGCTGCCGACTTGGGGTTCTGCATGAGCAAGGTGTCGGCATGCCACGGTCTCGTATTAGTGTACAGTGAGTACAAGTTGCGCGTCTGGAACCCTGCAACAGGAGAGTGGATCGACAATGAGGTTCCTGTACGCAGACTTATAGCAGCAGAAAGTCACGATATCGTTGCGACAATAGGCTACGTCGAGTCCGCCGGAGAGTACAAGGTGCTGCTTCTCCACACGCAATACCATGTCAGTTTCGAGATGATGCCTTGCAAGGTCCTGACGGTAGGCGGCTCCGGGGGGTGGAGGGCGACAAAGAACCCGCCTTTCAAGCTTTTCTTCACTTATGCTACGTGCAACGACGCTGCTATTGTCGACAGATTCATCCACGTGTTGCCAAAATCCAGCCATGGCATAGCTCGATTATATCTCGGGCTCGGGCTCATGCGGCCCATGTGGTCCATGAGACTTATGCGGTCCATGCGGCTCATGCGGCCCATGCGGTCCATGCGGCTCATGCGGTCCATACGGTCCATGCGGCCAGGCTGCTGCTGCTGCTGCCGCATGAAGGGCTATGCTGACTGTGCAGATTTCAAATCGGCTATGGAAAGGATGAATCAAAGCGATTAATTCAGATCCTATCTTTGTGGGATTTGAATTAATTTCGTTACTATCTTTGTGAGATTTGAATTAATTCAGTTCCTATCTTTGTGGGATTAGAATTAATTCGTTGCTATCTTTTTGTGATTTGATTCAATCTTTCCATAACTGAAGTGGCGGCTAGGTTTTCCACCCTCTCTCTATATATACTCTCTTCTGGCATCCTTTGTGGGACGACAAAATACAAGTCAGAAAAGGAGAAAGAGAGAGAGAGAGCTGCTGCCGCCATTGCAAGTCCATCCGAGGAGTCAGAACAGAGGTGACATCGAGCGTTCCACAAGTTCTTCAACTTGCTGGTTCCTGGAAGCAGATCTTGTGGGGCGAATCTTGCTTTGAGCAACGGTGTTTTGACACCCCAGCAACTTCTCTTCTTCTCTTCTTTCTCTAGATTATTGTAACTCGTTCTGTCCCAATTGCAACACGTTTGTAAGGAAGAACGAGAGATCTTCTCTTCTCAATTTCCCTACTTCAGATTGTAAGTTGGCTATTTGATTTATTGTACCTTCGTAGATCTTGAGTTTGATCACTGCAAAGTTTTGTGGGACATCTCAGATCTCGATTGCATCAGTTTTTCATCTTTGATCAAGCCCCGGGACTAACAATCTCAAAGCAAGATCCGTATAGATGGAAAACATTAATGCTTCGTTCCTCCAATCGGACTTCTGCAAGTTGGAAAAGTTCGATAGAGAGCATTATCAAGTCTGGAAGAGAAAGGTTTACCTAACTCTCCAACTAAAAGACGTGGATCATGTTCTGTTGGAGGAAGAACCCTCTGTTCCAGACACTGGATCTACTGCCGCAATCAACGCGGCTTACAAAAATTCCAGGCCAAATGGAGAAGGGAAAATAGCATCTGCAGGCTTCTCATCCTGAATGCTATGGAGGATTCCCTGGCAGAATCTTACTCGAAGAAGGAACTTGCCAGAGACATATGGGAGTCTGTAGAAAATCTGTATGAAGAAGACAAGAATAGGAGCAAAATGTTTGTGGTTAAAAAATATCATAAATTGCTCTTTGAGGACGAAAAGTCCATGTTACCACAGGTGAAAGAATTTCTGAAGCTGCGTCAGAAACTGGAAGACGAAGAGATGCCCCTTCCCGACAAGTTTGTCGTCGAAGGGATCGTCTCAAAACTTCCTGCTGGATGGAGTACCTTCTATGCAAGGATGCACAGAAAGAAGCTAGACATTAGCTTGGGAGATTTACTTCAAGAGATCCATGTTGAGGACGAGATGCATTCTCAACAGAAGGTGGACACTCTGTCCAAACAGTTGGCTAAAGCCAATCTGGTGCAGACGAGGGATCCCAAGGAGAAGCAGGCGGCTTCTCATCCCAAGAAGAAGGACTTCACTAATCTGAAAGTGAAGGGTCCTTCATTCAAGCAACAGAAGACTAAGTCCCACGTGACTTGTTACAATTGTGGCAAGAAAGGCCACTACAAGAGTGAATGCAGATTTAAGCCTAAACAATCAGAGAAAGGTGAGCCTAATAAGGTTTTATTGGTTTCTAACATTATTGCTATGATCGGACAGGTCACAACTGTGGGAGTTGACTCTGACTGGTGGATAGACACTGGTACGACTTGCCATGTCTGTTCTGACAAGAAATGGTTCGTCACGTACCAGCCGATATCTTAGAAGGTTGTCATGGCGAACCAGGCCCAAGCTGAAGTTCTAGGGATTGGGACTGTGGAGCTGAAACTCACTTCTGGGAACACTCTGACGCTTCAAGGTGTGAAGCATGTTCCTGCGATTGCCAAGAACCTGATCTCTGGGAGCCTGCTCTGCAATGCAGGCTTGAGAATGGACATCAACGCTGGTCAGATGGTTATGTCCAAGAAGGGAACATACTTCGGGAAGGCTTATCAAACCGAAGGAATGTTTAAAATTCAGCTTGTCAACCAGTTTGATAACATTAATGCAGTTGCATTTTTTGATTATTCTCTTGAGTTGTGGCATAATAGACTAGGACATGTTCATAGTAAAAGAATCAACAAAATGTCTAGTCTAGGACTTATCTCCAAATGTGGGGGTAAGGTGGAGAAGTGTGAAGTGTGTGCTCAGACGAAGATCACAAGGAAACCCTTTCATCGGGTCTATCGAAGCACAGATCTTCTGGAGTTGGTGCACTCCGATATCTGTGACTTCAAACATTTCTCCACGAAGGCCGGGATGAAGTATTTCATAACCTTCATCGACGACTTCTCAAAATACGCGTTCGTCTACTTGCTCAAGTCCAAAGACGAAGCTTTCGAGAAGTTCAAAGAGTTCAGGGCCGAAGCTGAACGGCAGACTGGACAACAACTCAAGAGGTTGAGAAGTGATCGAGGTAGGGAGTACAGGTCTCATAAATTCGCATCGTTCTGCAAAGAACATGGAATCATATGCGAGACTACTGCTCCATATTCTCCTCAATCCAACGGAGTAGCAGAAAGGAAGAACCGGACATTAACAGAAATGATGAATTCCATGCTGCTCACTGTAGGTCTTCCAAAATGCTACTGGGGAGAAGCTGCATTAACGGCCACTTTCATTCTGAATAGAGTGCCATATGCAACTTCGGACGTAACTCCTCATGAACTCTGGTTCAAAGTCAGACCCAACTTGAATGTCATTTGAGTGTGGGGGTGTCTGGCGTATGTGAAGCTTCCAGATCTGAAGGTTCAGAAGCTGGGGACAAGGACTACGAAGGCTATCTTCTTGGGGTATGCCGAGAAGAGTGATGCTCGAAGATTTCTTGATATTGAATCAAATCATATAATCGAATCTCGCGATACTGAATACTTTGAAGACAAGTTCGCAAAAGACAAAAACATTATTCTTTCGGACATTCTGGAAAATGATGTAGGTGCTAATGAGACTGAAATCTCATACGAGCCTGTAATACCCAGATCTCGTATTACGTATTTGGAATACGTGTACGTATTTTGACCCGTATTGCATGTCTCCCTGCTTGATTTATTCTAGCATTTCATTGATTGGTTTATCCTTGGGTTGGTTCGGCTTGGCTTGGTTCTCTTTGGTTCACCATGAACCAAGGGGTGAACCCCCTACCTACCACCACCAATCCCTTTATTAATGCACTCTCTCATTCTCTCTCTTCATTTATCATCATCTTCTCCACCATTTACTCCTTCACCAACCGAGAGAGAAAGAGAGAGAGAGCTTAGGCAAGTACAAACTTGCTTCATGATGGATCTCAAGTTTTATTGTTCCATTCTCTTCCTTACTTGATTCCAAGCCTCTTTAGAACTTGACATTTTTCATTTTGATGGATATTTTCTTGTAGATCTAAGTTTATATTATTTTCGGATTTCTTGGGTTTTGATCTACCAAACTTCATTATTTTCATATTTTGATTATTCCATGTTGTAGAGAATTCCATTTCATGTAGTTTTGGCTTTTGTTTCGCTTGATTTCGACTTCGGATGAGGAAGTTATGGCCAAAATAATTTCTGGTCATTTCTATGTTCATCTGCAGCATGAACAACATGTCGCAGAAGGCGCATGTCGCAGAAGGCGCATGTTGCAATGAAGCGCATGTCGCGGTAGCTGCATATCATGTCGCCGTTGGCGCATATGATGTCTCTGTTGACGCATGTCGCAGTTGACGAATATGATGTCGCTGTTGGCGCATGTCGCAGTTGGCGCATATGATGTCTCTGTTGACGCATGTCGCAGTTGACGAATATGATGTCGCTGTTGGCGCATCTCGCAGTTGACGAATATGATGTCGCTGTTGGCGCATGTCGCAGTCGGCGCATATGATGTCGCTGTTGGCGCATGTCGCAGTTGGCGCATATGATGTCGCTGTTGAGCCGCGTGAGCCGTATGAGGCGCATGTCGCAGTTGGCACATATGATGTCGCTGTTGGCGCATGTCGCAGTTGGCGCATATGATGTCGCTGTTGGCGCATGTCGCAGTTGGCGCATATGATGTCGCTGTTGAGCCGCATGAGACGCATGTCGCAGAATAGGCCGCATAGTGCCTGTTTTGGCTATTCTATGTCTTATTTGCATGATTTGTGGTCAGAATTTCTCCCAACTCCCAACGTTATAGTTGTAGATCTTTTCCTTGGCTTCAAGAGCATGTTACTAGTTATTTTATGCAAGTTTCTCTCATTCATGATAATGTAAGGATAGAACACGATAGTGGCCTGTTAAGGCGCACTCTTGACAAGTACCGAGTGGACATGATAATGCCTGATAGTGGCCCGTCGTGGCGCACTCCTGACAAGTATACCTGACATGATATACCTCGGATTGCTGTTGCGACGGCTAACCTGACATGACATGACATGACAAGTATGAATAGCCTGGACACCGTGGACGATTGTGCTTGTGCAATGAACCAGTCTTGTCTTGCATCATGCTTAGGATGGGACCCCTGAGTACCACGGTCAGGGGTACCTACTGAAATGGACTAAGGCTAATAACTAGATTAACACAGTAGTCATGAAGAGATTTTCCAGCTACAGGCAATCCCGTTATCTGGGCGCTCTAGGACTTGTAGCCTGCCGACGAGTAGGGCACATTTCCAGCACACTGCCACGTGTTGCACCCCCTGACATGATATTTCGACCTGGATAACCTGGATGGTCTGCAGGGCTTGTGGCTGTGGAATATCTCATTGCATCTTGCTAGTAATTAGGCCTGTGATAACCCTAGTTAGTTAAAGTATCAAGCCGTACTTATTGCTTGGCCGTGATTGAATGAATGGAGTCTACCCTGTCTATTCTTGCCTCGATCCTGTACAAGATTGTTACATGACATGATTACTTGTGCTTACTTTTTTTTTAACAATAAAGATCAGGGGACCAGTTCTGTTCAGGCGAAGGGTTACAACCCCGGTCCTTGTTTGGTTTACGGGTTGTAACCTGGCTCCCGGAGCAGTTCTGTGTTCTTTCTTCATTTATTGTCTTGTTGTACCCCATGACATGCTCGGCATGCTTTACCTTACGTCAAGATCATGATTATTTATACTGGGATTATGGATAAATGGTGGGGATACCAAGTTCCGTTCAGATGAAGAGTTACAACCCCGGTCCTTGTTTGGTTTACGGGTTGTAACTTGGTTATCTGAATAGTCCCATGGTTACCTCATCGTATATCACCGTCATGATTTTCCTTAATTACTGTCTTTTATTATGTAATTATATTCTTGTGCTAATTGCTGGTTTTAGTTCCTAAGTGAAGCCTCCTTTGTGGCACTTGCTCTTTCTGGGGTCTGACCCAGCTGGTTTTGTATGGCCAGATACCAGAGCAGCTCCAGAGGATCTACCGAATCTTCAGCCACATGGTGACCACCAGGCGTAATCAGGGCAACGAGTGGGTTTATTTTTGCTCTCCCACTCTCTTGTAAAAATATTCTTTTGAGGCGTTTAGCCGACGAGCACCTGTTTAGCTCGTATTGCACCTTTACTTACTGTCTGCCTACGGGCTGTAACATGATTGGCAACCTAGGGTTGATCATGTATGACCAAACTCTTGCTAGTCCTCACATTTTGTAACGACTAGCTTCATGATCAGCTGAATATGTAACGTTTGGGACGCCTTACTATTGTATATTTGATGATCTTACATCTTGTAACATTTTCTTACTTACTTGTGATTGAGACACTAGGCTTGTTATTGACCTTAAGCGACTGATGGCTTGTAGATAAACCCTCATATATCTAGATAGCCGTGACCGTATAATGAGGTGGATTCCATTTCATTATACGTAGCTGGCTATGTCTGCCCCCGCTCTACAGTATTCTGGTTCTGGGGAGTGACATGGTTTAAGTGGTGGCCCATGCAGGTCTTGTAAATCAAGATATGTGAGGGTTTACCGAATAGATATCTCAATCAGTACTCGCCCTTGATCTCTACTCGTATCCTCTTGATCCCTGAAAATCTTGACCTGATCACATGATTATATCGTTGATCTGTCCTGGTCCTTCCTTATTGTTCCCTATGTCGTCTTCTTCAGCGGCATTATTCCTGGACCTGCCGATCAGCAAGACGGAGCACCTCCCGTGGACCAGCAGCAATCTGGAGATCAAGTCCAGCATTCAGGAGCAGCATCCCGAGTCATGCCTACCGGGGATCCCGAGCCACCAGTTCAGCTCATCCAGCCAGCAGAGCATGATGATGGCACTTTGGTGGGTCTCATCAGGATGCTATTAGCTTCCCAGGATCGTAGAGGAGATGCCTTGCACCAGGCAGTGGAAGATGCTCTGAACAGAGGCGGTCATCCAAGGAACAATGCAGCGAACAACTTCAAGCGCCTGAACCCTCCCTTCTTCGACGGCAGTGAAGATGCTATCGCTGCTGATGCGTGGCTCCAGGATACTAAAGTCATTCTAGAGGCAGCCAAGACCCCGGAAGATGAGAAGGTGGCCGTGGTACGCCTGCAGTTGTTAGATCTTGCCCGCAGCTGGTGGGCGGCACAGGCCGTGGGATTAGTGGCCCCTATTCCATGGGCACTATTCAGAGAGAGATTCCAGACCAAGTATTTTGATGCTGTAGCTCGGTACGATCTGCAGACCAAGTTCACCAATTTGAAGCAGATGGACAGGACGGTCGACGGATATGCGACCGAGTTTTCTAGGCTTAGTCGGTTTGCTCCCACCTTGGTGGCAACCGAGTATGATAGGGCCCAGCGGTTCCAGCAGGGACTGCATTTGGAGATCTTATTGGCAGTCGAGCAGTTCAAGCACCAGACCTTCGATGCAGTATTAAGAGCAGCTAGGAGGCACGAGTATACCTCCTACAGGATCGTGGACAGGACCGGAGGTCGGAAGCGATCTCACGGCCAGATGACCCAGTCGACAGCACCAGCCCCGGCAGTCAGGGCTTTGACAATTGGAACTCCGAGGCAGATGGCCTCAGTGACGTCAGTCACGTCCCCTCAGCAACAGAAACTGAAGCAGTCTTCCGCAATGGGCTGCACTCATTGTGGGAAGCCAGGACACGTTGTTTCAGAATGTCGCAGAGCACATGGATTGTGCTTGGCTTGTGGAGCACCGGACCACAAGGTAGAATCCTGCCCGAATAGAGCTACTTCATCCTCGGCCCAGACTAGTCCCTCGGTAAGGGGACCAGCACCAGCACCAGTGCAACAGCAGTACCAGCCTCCGAGGCCATTGCCGCCTCAGACCCAAGTATTCCAGCAGCAGGGACCCCAACAGTATGCCCTGGTCCAAGCTCAGATTCAGAATCGACAGAGAGGTTCCTAGCAGGATATCCTCCCTCTTTCTCGTGCCTTCGATTTTCTTGCTTACATACATAATTGCATGATTGATTGCTTGATTAGTATAGCTTGCATGTGAATAGTATAGCTTGTTCTTGTCCCTCTAGCCTCTTAATTAAATTCCGAGGACGGAATTCTTTTAAGGTGGGTAGAGTTGTAATACCCAGATCTCGTATTACGTATTTGGAATACGTGTACGTATTTTGACCCGTATTGCATGTCTCCCTGCTTGATTTATTCTAGCATTTCATTGATTGGTTTATCCTTGGGTTGGTTCGGCTTGGCTTGGTTCTCTTTGGTTCACCATAAACCAAGGGGTGAACCCCCTACCTACCACCACCAATCCCTTTATTAATGCACTCTCTCATTCTCTCTCTTCATTTATCATCATCTTCTCCACCATTTACTCCTTCACCAACCGAGAGAGAAAGAGAGAGAGAGCTTAGGCAAGTGCAAACTTGCTTCATGATGGATCTCAAGTTTTATTGTTCCATTCTCTTCCTTACTTGATTCCAAGCCTCTTTAGAACTTGGCATTTTTCATTTTGATGGATATTTTCTTGTAGATCTAAGTCTATATTATTTCCGGATTTCTTGGATTTTGATCTACCAAACTTCATTATTTTCATATTTTGATTGTTCCATGTTGTAGAGAATTTTATTTCATGCAGTTTTGGCTTTTGTTTCGCTTGATTTCGACTTCGGATGAGGAAGTTATGGCCAAAATAATTTCTGGTCATTTCTATGTTCATCTGCAGCATGAACAGCATGTCGCAGAAGGCGCATGTTGCAATGAAGCGCATGTCGTGGTAGCCGCATATCATGTCGCAGTTGGCGCATATGATGTCTCTGTTGACGCATGTCGCAGTTGACGAATATGATGTCGCAGTTGGCGCATGTCGCAGTTGGCGCATATGATGTCTCTGTTGACGCATGTCGTAGTTGACGAATATGATGTCGCTGTTGGCGCATCTCGCAGTTGACGAATATTATGTCGCTGTTGGCGCATGTCGCAGTTGGCGCATATGATGTCGCTGTTGGCGCATGTCGCAGTTGGCGCATATGATGTCGCTGTTGAGCCGCGTGAGCCGCATGAGGCACATGTCGCAGTTGGCACATATGATGTCGCTGTTGGCGCATGTCGCAGTTGGCGCATATGATGTCGCTGTTGGCGCATGTCGCAGTTGGCGCATATGATGTCGCTGTTGGCGCATGTCGCAGTTGGCGCATATGATGTCGCTGTTGAGCCGCATGAGACGCATGTCGCAGAATAGGCCGCATAGTGCCTGTTTTGGCTATTCTATGTCTTATTTGCATGATTTATGGTCAGAATTTCTCCCAACTCCCAACGTCATAGTTGTAGATCTTTTCCTTGGCTTCAAGAGCATGTTACTAGTTATTTTATGCAAGTTTCTCTCATTCATGATAATGTAAGGATAGAACACGATAGTGGCCTGTTAAGGCACACTCTTGACAAGTACCGAGTGGACATGATAATGCCTGATAGTGGCCCGTCGTGGCGCACTCCTGACAAGTATACCTGACATGATATACCTCGGATTGCTGTTGCGACGGCTAACCTGACATGACATGACATGACAAGTATGAATAGCCTGGACACCGTGGACGATTGTGCTTGTGCAATGAACCAGTCTTGTCTTGCATCATGCTTAGGATGGGACCCCTGAGTACCACGGTCAGGGGTACCTACTGAAATGGACTAAGGCTAATAACTAGATTAACACAGTAGTCATAAAGAGATTTTCCAGCTACAGGCAATCCCGTTATCTGGGCGCTCTAGGACTTGTAGCCTGCCGACGAGTAAGGCACATTTCCAGCACACTGCCACGTGTTGCACCCCGTGACATGATATTTCGACCTGGATAACCTGGATGGTCTGCAGGGCTTGTGGCTGTGGAATATCTCATTGCATCTTGCTAGTAACTAGGCCTGTGATAACCCTAGTTAGTTAAAGTATCAAGCCGTACTTATTGCTTGGCCGTGATTGAATGAATGGAGTCTACCCTGTCTATTCTTGCCTCGATCCTGTACAAGATTGTTACATGACATGATTACTTGTGCTTGCTTTTTTTTTAACAATAAAGATCAGGGGACCAGTTCTGTTCAGGCGAAGGGTTACAACCCCGGTCCTTGTTTGGTTTACGGGTTGTAACCTGGCTCCCGGAGCAGTTCTGTGTTCTTTCTTCATTTATTGTCTTGTTGTACCCCATGACATGCTCGGCATGCTTTACCTTACGTCAAGATCATGAGTATTTATACTGGGATTATGGATAAATGGTGGGGATACCAAGTTCCGTTCAGATGAAGAGTTACAACCCCGGTCCTTGTTTGGTTTACGGGTTGTAACTTGGTTATCTGAATAGTCCCATGGTTACCTCATCGTATATCACCGTCATGATTTTCCTTAATTACTGTCTTTTATTATATAATTATATTCTTGTGCTAATTGCTGGTTTTAGTTCCTAAGTGAAGCCTCCTTTGTGGCACTTGCTCTTTCTGGGGTCTGACCCAGCTGGTTTTATATGGCCAGATACCAGAGCAGCTCCAGAGGATCTACCGAATCTTCAGCCACATGGTGACCACCAGGCGTAATCAGGGCAACGAGTGGGTTTATTTTTGCTCTCCCACTCTCTTGTAAAAATATTCTTTTGAGGCGTTTAGCCGACGAGCACCTGTTTAGCTCGTATTGCACCTTTACTTACTGTCTGCCTACGGGCTGTAACATGATTGGCAACCTAGGGTTGATCATGTATGACCAAACTCTTGCTAGTCCTCACATTTTGTAACGACTAGCTTCATGATCAGCTGAATATGTAACGTTTGGGACGCCTTACTATTGTATATTTGATGATCTTACATCTTGTAACATTTACTTACTTACTTGTGATTGAGACACTAGACTTGTTATTGACCTTAAGCGACTGATGGCTTGTAGATAAACCCTCATATATCTAGACAGCCGTGACCGTATAATGAGGTGGATTCTATTTCATTATACGTAGCTGGCTATGTCTGCCCCCGCTCTCCAGTATTCTGGTACTGGGGCGTGACAGAGCCAGTAGTCCAAGAAGAAGCTGTTGTTGATGAAACAACTCTTGCACCAGAACTCGCCGAGCCGTCAGCTAAGCGAGCGAGGAGACCGAAAGATTTCGGAGATGACTTTGTCACCTATCATGTGGAAGCAGATCAGCTTACCTATGATGAGGCGATAAAGACCAGAGATGCTATCTTCTGGAAGGAGGAAGTGAATGACGAGTTTGACTTTATCACCTCCAATAACACATGGGTGTTGGTAGATCTACCTGAAGGAGAAAAGTCTATTGGATATAAATGGATCTTCAAGAAGAAGATGAAGGCAGATGGAACTATTGACAAGTTCAAGGTCAGGCTGGTCGCCAAGGAATTTTCTCAGAAACAGGGGATAGACTACTTTGACACATACGCTCCAGTAGCTCGGATGACCACTATCAGGATGTTAATCGCTCTAGCAGCTATACATAAGTTGGTGATACATCAGATGGATGTAAAGACAGCATTCCTGAATGGGGAGCTGACCGAAGAGATTTACATGCAACAGCCAGATGGATTTGTCGTCAAAGGTCTTGAAGACAAAGTCTGCAAGTTGGTAAAATCATTATATGGTTTGAAGCAAGCTCCCAAGATGTGGCATGAGAAGTTTGACAAAGTTATTAGGTCAAACAGCTACAGAGTCAGCGAGACGGACAAATGTGTTTACACAAAGTTCGCTGATGGAAGAGGAGTCATCGTTTGTCTGTACGTGGACGACATGTTAATCCTAGGTATGGATATAGGCTGTCACAGAGACAAAGAAGTTCCTCTCAACCAAGTTCAGTATGAAGGACTTGGGGGATGCAGATGTCATCTTGGGCATAAAGATCATCCGGACAGACACTGGTGTAGCGCTGTCACAATCTCACTATATTGAGAAGATGCTCACACGCTATGGGTATAAGGATCTTCCAGGGATCGATACGCCATACAGGTGTGATCAGAAGCTGAAACCAAACTCAAGGGAAAGCGTCAGGCAGCTGGAGTATTCTAGCGTTATCGGAAGTTTGATGTACGTAACTACTGCCACAAGGCCTGACATAGCTTTCGCCGTGGGAATGCTGAGTCGGTTCACAAGCAACCCAGGGGTTGAGCACTGGAAAGCTGTGAAGCGAGTGATGAGATATCTCATGAAGACTCAGACATATGCACTGCACTACAACGGGTATCCGACAGTAGTGGAAGGCTTCAGTGATGCTAGCTGGTGTTCAGAGGTGGAAAGCGAGAGATCCACAGGTGGATATGTCTTTTCCTTGGGTGGAGCTGCTATATCGTGGAAGTCGAAGAAGCAGACTATACTCTCTCGTTCCTCCATGGAATCTGAATTTTATGCACTTGAAACTGCAGCAGATGAAACAGAATGGCTTCGGGAGCTCATGTATGATCTTCCAGTAGTTGGGGCTCAGATACCGGTGATACCGATATACTGTGACAACCAGGCGACTGCGGCGGTGGCATCAAATGACCTCTTCAACGGAAAGAAGAGGACTGTGCGGTTGAAGCACAGGGCAGTACACGATCTTATCAAAAGAGGTGTAATTGCAGTGGTTGATGTTCGGAGTCAGGAGAACCTGGCAGATCCGTTCACAAAGGGCCTCAAGCGCCAGTTGGTCGATGACACAGCTTGTAAAATGGGCTTGAAGGCATTCTGATAGTATGTCTTTGTAATCCTACCATAAAAGTTTTATGCTATTAGTTTAAAGAGAAATCTACTAGGCATCTAATTTTTGGTTCAAAGGAGGATCACTGATTGGGAAACTATCTGGTAACGGTGGGTACTTGTTCTATAAAACATGGAAGGGATACGGACCCATAACCACTGTTGTCTACTATGTATTTTTTTGCAGAAAAACAGATCCTGTGGAAGGTTGGCTTAAACGCCTTAATGAGTTCTCAGGCAGAGTGAATGTCTGGTGTGCTTTACAGGAAGCACGGTAGAGCAGCACTACAAGGAGTGAAACTCCATGCTACAGTGGGATGACTCCACCATGAGGTTCCCAGGTAGGGGTAATGCCTCGGCTTTGCAAGCCAAGTCATAGCGGCGTAGCACCGTAAATAGGCAGGTAGCCTAATGTTGTATGACGTAATTAAAGAGTTGTAGACAGCACTACAAAGGGGAGGATGGCCCCATGTTACAGTGGCACGACACCACGATGAGGTACCCAGATAGGGGTAAAGCCTCGGCATTGCAAGCCATGTCGTTGCAGCGTAACACCGCAAGGAAGCCTTAGGCTTCATGCTGGGTAGTTTGGCACTACAAAGAGGCTTGTGACCTCATGCTACAGTAGTATGACTCTACGATGAGGTTCCCAGGTAGGGGTAATGCCTCGGCTTCAGGCCATGTCATAGCGGCGTAGTACCGCAAGGAAGTGCAAGACTTCATGCCATATCTCTTTAATAAAGAACTCACCTATAGTGTATGAAAAGAGATATCAGGCCGTCTCTTGAGGGTAAACTTGTAGATGCCCAAAATTATACACTGAAACCAGGCTGACATAGGGCCTTTAATGTGCAGCCAGAAGCACACGTAACTACACTTTGTGAGTGGGAAGAATTACATTTGTGGTGCAGAATTCAAGGCGTAGTCCATTCTTGTATCACATTGTTATTTAACCCATGCGGGAAGATTCAAGTCGTCAGCGACATCTATCCTAATGCAAAATGGATAGTTACTATGGGGAACGCTCAACCCTGGACACATATATATGTTGTGATATGTGGAGGATTGTTGGTGCTTTCTTTACATGGAGAGAGCTTGCTCTCAACATGCCTTGTAAAATTTTAGTCCCACATTGGAAAAGCACCATGAGTTATCTCAACATATATACTTGGGTGTGTTGTTGAGAGATGCACATGGGGTGGTGACCCTAAGGAGGGAACCATGTGGGTGATTTTACTAGGAGGTAAGAATAAGGCTCCAAGGATTAAGCATTAATGCTTTTGTCATTCTCTTGGATTAATTCCACTTGGAGCTAAGCCCCAAAGGGGCTTAGCGACTCGGACTCGGACTCGGACTCGGACTCGGGCTCGGGCTCGGGCTCGGGCTCATGGGCTCATGGGCTCATGAGGTGTAAAGTGGCGTTTTGTTGGCGCACTTTGCACTTAGCACGTCAGCAGTCATGCGGCTCATATGCGGCCTCATGCGGCTCATGCGGCCATGAGGTCCATGCGGCCATGCGGCTCATGCGGCTCATGCGGCCAAGCGGCTCATGCGGCCCATGCGGTCCATGCGGTCCATGAGGCTCATGCGGTCCATGCGGTCCATGCGGCTCATGCGGCACATGCGGCCTATACGGTCCATGCGGCTCATGCGGTCCATGCGGCCAGGCTGATGCTGCTGCTGCCGCATGGAGGGCTACGCTGACTGTGCAGATTTCAAATCGGCTATGGAAAGGATGAATCAAAGCGATTAATTCAGATCCTATCTTTGTGGGATTTGAATTAATTTCGTTACTATCTTTGTGAGATTTGAATTAATTCAGTTCCTATCTTTGTGGGATTAGAATTAATTCGTTGCTATCTTTTTGTGATTTGATTCAATCTTTCCATAACTGAAGTGGCGGCTAGGGTTTCCACCCTCTCTCTATATATACTCTCTTCTGGCCTTCTTTGTGGGACGACGAAATACAAGTCAGAAAAGAAGAAAGAGAGAGAGAGCTGCTGCCGCCATTGCAAGTCCATCTGAGGAGTCAGAACAGAGGTGACATCGAGCGTTCCACAAGTTCTTCAACTTGCTGGTTCCTGGAAGCAGATCGTGTGGGGCGAATCTTGCTTTGAGCAACGGTGTTTTGACACCCCAGCAACTTCTCTTCTTCTCTTCTTTCTCTAGATTATTGTAACTCGTTCTGTCCCAATTGCAACACGTTTGCAAGGAAGAACGAGAGATCTTCTCTTCTCAATTTCCCTACTTCAGATTGTAAGTTGGCTATTTGATTTATTGTACCTTCGTAGATCTTGAGTTTGATCACTGCAAAGTTTTGTGGGACATCTCAGATCTCGATTGCATCAATTTTTCATCTTTGATCAAGCCCCGGGACTAACAATCTCAAAGCAAGATCCGTATAGATGGAAAACATTAATGCTTCGCTCCTCCAATCGGACTTCTGCAAGTTGGAAAAGTTCGATGGAGAGCATTATCAAGTCTGGAAGAGAAAGGTTTACCTAACTCTCCAACTAAAAGACGTGGATCATGTTCTGTTGGAGGAAGAACCCTCTGTTCCAGATACTGGATCTACTGCCGCAATCAACGCGGCTACCAAACTTCAGGCCAAATGGAGAAGGGAAAATAGCATCTGCAGGCTTCTCATCCTGAATGCTATGGAGGATTCCCTGGCAGAATCCTACTCGAAGAAGGAACTTGCCAGAGACATATGGGAGTCTGTGGAAAATCTGTATGAAGAAGACAAGAATAGGAGCAAAATGTTTGTGGTTGAAAAATATCACAAATTGCTTTTTGAGGACGAAAAGTCCATGTTACCACAGGTGAAAGAATTTCTGAAGCTGCGTCAGAAACTGGAAGACGAAGAGATGCCCCTTCCCGACAAGTTTGTCGTCGGAGGGATCGTCTCAAAACTTCCTGCTGGATGGAGTACCTTCTATGCAAGGATGCACAGAAAGAAGCTAGACATTAGCTTGAGAGATTTACTTCAAGAGATCCATGTTGAGGACGAGATGCGTTCTCAACAGAAGGTGGACACTCTGTCCAAACAGTTGGCTAAAGCCAATCTGGTGCAGACGAGGGATCCCAAGGGGAAGCAGGCGGCTTCTCATCCCAAGAAGAAGGACTTCACTAATCTGAAAGTGAAGGATCCTTCATTCAAGCAACAGAAGACTAAGTCCCACGTGACTTGTTACAATTGTGGCAAGAAAGGCCACTACAAGAGTGAATGCAGATCTAAGCCTAAACAATCAGAGAAAGGTGAGCCTAATAAGGTTTTATTGGTTTCTAACATTGTTGCTATGATCGGACAGGTCACAACTGTGGGGGTTGACTCTGACTGGTGGATAGACACTGGTGCGACTTGCCATGTCTGTTCTGACAAGGAATGGTTCGTCACGTACCAGCCGATATATGAGAAGGTTGTCATGGCGAACCAGGCCCAAGCTGAAGTTCTGGGGATTGGGACTGTGGAGCTGAAACTCACTTCTGGGAACACTCTGACGCTTCAAGGTGTGAAGCATGTTCCTGCGATTGCCAAGAACCTGATCTCTGGGAGCCTGCTCTGCAACGCAGGCTTGAGGATGGACATCAACGCTGGTCAGATGGTTATGTCCAAGAAGGAAACATACTTCGGGAAGGCTTATCAAACCGAAGGAATGTTTAAAATTCAGCTTGTCAACCAGTTTGATGACATTAATGCAGTTGCATTTTCTGATTATTCTCTTGAGTTGTGGCATAATAGACTAGGACATGTTCATAGTAAAAGAATCAACAAAATGTCTAGTCTAGGACTTATCTCCAAATGTGGGGGTAAGGTGGAGAAGTATGAAGTGTGTGCTCAGACGAAGATCACAAGGAAACCCTTTTATCGGGTCTATAGAAGCACAGATCTTCTGGAGTTGGTGCACTCCGATATCTGTGACTTCAAACATTTCTCCACGAAGGCCGGGATGAAGTATTTCATAACCTTCATCGACGACTTCTCAAAATACACGTTCGTCTACTTGCTCAAGTCCAAAGACGAAGCTTTCGAGAAGTTCAGAGAGTTCAGGGCCGAAGCTGAACGGCAGACTGGACAACAACTCAAGAGGTTGAGAAGTGATCGAGGTGGGGAGTACAGGTCTCATGAATTCGCATCGTTCTGCAAAGAACATGGAATCATATGCGAGACTACTGCTCCATATTCTCCTCAATCCAACGGAGTAGCAGAAAGGAAGAACCGGACATTAACAGAAATGATGAATTCCATGCTGCTCACTGTAGGTCTTCCAAAATGCTACTGGGGAGAAGCTGCATTAACGGCCACTTTCATTCTGAATAGAGTGCCATATGCAACTTCGGACGTAACTCCTCATGAACTCTGGTTCAAAGTCAGACCCAACTTGAATGTCATTCGAGTGTGGGGGTGTCTGGCGTATGTGAAGCTTCCAGATCTGAAGATTCAGAAGCTGGGGACAAGGACTACGAAGGCTATCTTCTTGGGGTATGCCGAGAAGAGTGATGCTCGAAGATTTCTTGATATTGAATAAAATCATATTATCGAATCTCGCGATGCTGAATACTTTGAAGACAAGTTCGCAAAAGACAAAAACATTGTTCTTTCGGACATTCCGGAAAATGATGTAGGTGCTAATGAGACTAAAATCTCATACGAGCCAGTAGTCCAAGAAGAAGCTGTTGTTGATGAAACAACTCTTGCACCAGAACTCGCCGAGCCGTCAGCTAAGCGAGCGAGGAGACCGAAAGATTTCGGAGATGACTTTGTCACCTATCATGTGGAAGCAGATCAGCTTACCTATGATGAGGCGATGAAGACCAGAGATGCTATCTTCTGGTAGGAGGCAGTGAATGACGAGTTTGACTCTATCACCTCCAATAACACATGGGTGTTGGTAGATCTACCTGAAGGAGAAAAGTCTATTGGATATAAATGGATCTTCAAGAAGAAGATGAAGGCAGATGGAACTATTGACAAGTTCAAGGTCAGGCTGGTCGCCAAGGAATTTTCTCAGAAACAGGGGATAGGCTACTTTGACACGTACGCTCCAGTAGCTCGGATGACCACCATCAGGATGTTAATCGCTCTAGCAGCTATACATAAGTTGGTGATACATCAGATGGATGTAAAGACAGCATTCCTGAATGGGGAGCTGACCGAAGAGATTTACATGCAACAGCCAGATGGATTTGTCGTCAAAGGTCTTGAAGACAAAGTCTGCAAGTTGGTGAAATCATTATATGGTTTGAAGCAAGCTCCCAAGATGTGGCATGAGAAGTTTGACAAAGTTATTAGGTCAAACGGCTACAAAGTCAGCGAGACGGACAAATGTGTTTACACAAAGTTCGCTGATGGAAGAGGAGTCATCGTTTGTCTATACGTGGACGACATGCTAATCCTAGGTACGGATATAGGCTGTGTCACAGAGACAAAGAAGTTTCTCTCAACCAAGTTCAGTATGAAGGACTTGGGGGATGCAGATGTCATCTTGGGCATAAAGATCATCCGGACAGACACTGGTGTAGCGCTGTCACAATCTCACTATATTGAGAAGATGCTCACACGCTATGGGTATAAGGATCTTCCAGGGATCGATACGCCATACAGGTGTGATCAGAAGCTGAAGCCAAACTCGAGGGAAAACGTCAGGCAGCTGGAGTATTCTAGCGTTATCGGAAGTTTGATGTACGCAACTACTGCCACAAGGCCTGACATAGCTTTCGCCGTGGGAATGCTGAGTCGGTTCACAAGCAACCCAGGGGTTGAGCACTGGAAAGCTGTGAAGCGAGTGATGAGACATCTCAAAAAGACTCAGACATATGCACTGCACTACAACGGGTATCCGACAGTAGTGGAAGGCTTCAGTGATGCTAGCTGGTGTTCAGAGGTGGAAAGCGAGAGATCCACAGGTGGATATGTCTTTTCCTTGGGTGGAGCTGCTATATCGTAGAAGTCGAAGAAGCAGACTATACTCTCTCGTTCCTCCATGGTATCTGAATTCTATGCACTTGAAACTGCAGCAGATGAAGCAGAATGGCTTCAGGAGCTCATGTATGATCTTCCAGTGGTTGGGGCTCAGATACCGGCGATACCGATATACTGTGACAACCAGGCGACTGCGACGGTGGCATCAAATGACCTCTTCAACGAGAAGAAGAGGACTGTGCGGTTGAAGCACAGGGCAGTACACGATCTTATCAAAAGAGGTATAATTACAGTGGTTGATGTTCGGAGTCAGGAGAACCTGGCAGATCCGTTCACAAAGGGCCTCAAGCGCCAGTTGGTCGATGACACAGCTTGTAAAATGGGCTTGAAGGCATTCTGATAGTATGTCTTTGTAATCCTACCATAAAAGTTTTATGCTATTAGTTCAAAGAGAAATCTACTAGGCATCTAACTTTTGGTTCAAAGGAGGATCACTGACTGGGAAACTATCAGGTAACGGTGGGTACTTGTTCTATGGAACATGGAAGGGATACGGACCCAAAACCACTGTTGTCTACTATGTATTTTTCTGCGAAAAAATAGATCCTGTGGAAGGTTGGCTTAAACGCCTTAATGAGTTCTCAGGCATAGTGAATGTCTGGTGTGCTTTACAGGAAGTACGGTAGAGCAGCACTACAAGGAGTGAAACTCCAAGCTACAGTGGGATGACTCCACCATGAGGTTCCCAGGTAGGGGTAATGCCTCGGCTTTGCAAGCTAAGTCATAGCGGCGTAGCACCGCAAATAGGCAGGTAGCCTAATGCTGTATGACGTTATTAAAGAGTTGTAGACAGCACTACAAAGGGGAGGATGGCCCCATGTTACAGTGGCACGACACTACGATGAGGTACCCAGGTAGGGGTAAAGCCTCGGCATTGCAAGCCATGTCTTTGCGGCGTAACACCGCAAGGAAGCCTTAGGCTTCATGCTGGGTAGTTTGGCACTACAAAGAGGCTTGTGACCTCATGCTACAGTAGTATGACACTACGATGAGGTTCCCAGGTAGGGGTAATGCCTCGGCTTCAGGCCATGTCATAGCGGCGTAGTACCGCAAGGAAGCGCAAGGCTTCATGTCATATCTCTTTAATAAAGAACTCACCTATAGTGTATGAAAAGAGATATCAGGCCGTCTCTTGAGGGTAAACTTGTAGACGCCTAAAATTATACACTGAAACCAGGCTGGCACAGAGCCTTTAATGTGCAGCCAGAAGCACACGTAACTACACTTTGTGAGTGGGAAGAATTACAATTGTGGTACAGAATTCAAGGCGTAGTCCATTCTTGTATCACATTGTTATTTAACCCATGCGGGAAGATTCAAGTCGTCAGCGACATCTATCCTAATGCAAAATGGACAGTTACTGTGGGGAACGCTCAACCCTGGACACATATATATTGTAGAAGCATGGAATTTTACAACCAGAAAATCCATGTGCCAGACGCTACATGCGCCAGAACTCAGACGAAGAACTTCACAAGCAAAATCAACAAAGATAGACATTCGAAAGAAGACTTTTTATTTATATATAAAAGTCTATTACATGTCTAAGAAAAGGTTGTACAAAGGAGAATTTCCACAAAGGAAAGATCCTAAGTCTACAGCCAACGGCTATCCTGCGCTTCCAGATAGGCGCACCAATCACCATGCGCTTCCAGATAGGCGCAGCAGCCACCATGCGCCACCAGTCAGGCGCAGCAGACTTCATGCGTCTCCAACCAGGCGCATCCCACCATCTCTTCAGCAGCTCAGTTATGTGCATCCAGCTCAGTTATGTGCATCCCTTCAGCAGCCCAGTTATGTGCCGCTCTTCCAGCCAGGCTCACCTGATAAATGCCTCGCCAAGCAAAGCATTTAACCCTCTGGCTGGAACCAAGGTAGAGAAGAGCACCGCAAATGCTGTGGCCAGGGGAGGCTTCGAAAGAGCCTCCAAAGCCCAAGGAAGACTGTGATCGAAATCGCGGCTAAAGGAACAGCTTTCAACACAACCAAAGTGGGCAAACCCTACTTTGAAGGAAGAGAGAGCCTAGCACCGCCATTCCGATCTACGGCTCTTCCGGAATAACGGAGACGAGGCCCGAGCATCCTTATCTTTGGATGCAACAGGCACCTTCTGTCTGCCTCGGAAGCCCTCGACTCCGTCTTTTGGATGTAACAGTCACCTTCAAGAGCATCGAAGACAACACAGCGTCTCATCTTCACCCTCGGGAGCACTTCGTCAACAGAATGCACCCGAATGTCCAAGTTCATGTTGGAAGTACGTGAGGGAATGAGAAGTAAATCTTCTCTCCATGCCACTATTTATAGGCCGGGCAGATCAAACCCACGTGCCAAGTGGATGGCTCTCCGAATTCCGTGCAATAAATTTGCATTAAATGGATGAACCGGACGCCTCGAATTCAGCCAAACGGCTATTTATAGCACTCGAAGAGCGAGACAGCCGCATCATTAAAAAACATGTCCGATGCGCCAGCCAGACAGCGCATCACACGGACGCGCCCTTCGGCATCAGGCGCATCACACAGACGCGCCCGACAGTACTCGGCGCATTACAGAGGATGCGCCCCCACACATCCCCATACCGAGTGGAACGCCAACCGACGCGCCCACTCAGCTGTCCATCGAACGTCACCAACATTAAATGCTGAACTGACAGAGTTGGCAGCACGCTTCCCAAAGTCTGAACAGTTGACAGCTTTTTCAGAAAACGAAGCGTCGGCAACGTCAGCATCATCATGACTTTATTTTGACGGCTACTGCCACGTGGCCACTCAACCAACCGCATGCGCCTCTACGGCCATGCGTCCAAATTAGCATGCGCCTCAAAAGCCATGCGCCCTAGACTGATCTCTGATCCCAAAAGACAGAAGGAAAGTCGCCTGCATGCGCCTCAAAAGCCATGCGCCCCAAATGGTTTGTAACTCCTAAAGGTTATGAGCCGCAGCCTCCTCCTGCGTCCAATCCAAGGCGCAGCTCACCAGATCACTCCTCTCCACCAAATTCGAGATCTTCGAGCCATGGGTCGATGACACGTGTCCTTTGACTCAACTCGTCCAAGATTTCAGCAACGGAAAGATCTTCTCCTCTGCTACGTGCCGGCTCACAACAGCAGTATGAAGAGTTCTCCCCCTCGATCAGGGCGCAGCATCCGTGCGCCTCCATCAGCAACCTCCACGTGGCGTCCTCACACCGGCGCATCCTACATGTGCGCATGAGCAGCCAGCCTGCAAAACTATAAATAGAAGGATCATCTCCTTCACAGAGACAAGACTCACAACACAGACAGAATCCACAAGAGAGAATCACCAGAGAGGCAGTTCCAGACACTCAACGTCTTCCTCCTCTCGGCAAGCTCCAGCACCCAGAGCAATCTCCACCTTCAGAGAACCGATAACCGTCGTCAGCCGGTCAACGGAGTCAACGCATTACCACTCGCTCCATTGGCACTAAGGACCCAGCTTAAACAAAAGTGTACTCCTAGGACTACATCTAAGTCCTATATTGTAACACTGTTATGTTTGTATTAAAGTTTCAATCGAACAATTTTAATGGCAAACAAGCTGGCGACTCTGCTGGGGACTTCTTTCTCCTCTACCGAGAAAGTCGTGTCACAGGCCGACGACGTGAAGGTAGGCTCCTCCCACAACACGCTGGTAGTGCGCCTCAATCAACAGGCGTACGAGGAGTTCATTTCTGAAGGAAGTGCGAGTCCTTCGAAGCGGCTGTCGAAGCCGAAGAAGACCCGTGCAGTCTGGGTGCGCAAAGTCGACGCCTCGGGCACCACTGTTGAAGGGGATGCGCCCGTCCAGCCTTCCCTTCCTGCTGACGTCCTCAGCAGTCAAGGTGCGCCCGCTGATGCAGCACATCTCTCGGGGAAGCGTGCGGCCGACCACGTTCCCCAGCCATCTTCCTCTCAGGCGAGGAAGATACGTCGACGGAGTAGGGGCGCAGCCAATGCCCCGTGCATCACCTCTGATGCGCCACAAAGAGCCTCTGTCTTTGACAGACTCACTCGCTGTAATGGCGAGGAGAATTTGGATGCTGAGTACTATACGCCCCAGCGGGCTGGTACGAAGAGATCCAAGGCGGCACGGGCCATGCGCCACAAACGTGCTATGCCAGCAGCCGGCCAGAGGCACGCGCTTACAATCACGCACGCTGCCGATGGCAAGCTGTACAAGGTTGACTCAAGTGCTTCTGCACCGACAACGAGTCGACCTTCAAAGTCTTCATCTCGCTTGGGCGCATTCACTGCGTGCACAACCAAGTCGAGGGAGGCAAATTCAGTGGTCTTGAACTCCCGCGCCTCCTCTGGTTGTACGTTTGAGGTCCGTTCAAGTCACTTCAAATGTTGTGGTTCCCCCACTACTGATCGTGATGCCTGCTTGGTATTAGATCAGGGGGCGCAGCACTCTCCCGACCACCCCGGCGCTTGGCCCTGCCATGCGCCTGAGAGGGGTGTGAGGGCAGCAGTCTCCTCCAATGACCTACGCAACGTGATCACTCACAAGCGCCGGTCAGGAGAGTTGACCAACAAGCACGATGCGCCTCTCACGGGGCATACTTGTGCAGTGGTCACCATCAACTGCTGTTGCAAGACGGCAGTACCGCCAAAGCAGTCAGTCTTCCAATGGCTACAATCATCGACACCCCTCCGACATCTCCTTGGGACGAAGGTGTCAGCAGAACAGAAGCCAAAGGTTGCTTCGTGCAACGTGATCTCCAACTCCTCATCAGTCCGAAAGACGACTGCCAATTCCTCGTCTTCATCCAAAAGCCAGCCGAGGAAAACCAAGGCAGCTGTCTCGACCTCTGGAGTGTTCGAAGGCACTCGGTCGAGGAAGAAGTCCTTGGAGGAAGCTGGGGGTAGCCAGACCCTCGTCGAGCCTCCTTCCGAAGACGAAGATGTCCAAAGCACAGCTGTGGCGGATCTCCATCAAGGCGAAGTCGGCCTCCCTGAAGCCCCTCAGAATGAGGATGTCCTCCAGGACACCGTCGGGGGTAGAGCTGGAAACGAAGAGGCCCTTGCAGATGCGCCTGTCGAAGACGAACTCCAGAATGTGGCTGGGGGTGGCCAAGCACCAGGAGAGGTGACTCCCCCGCATGAAAGTGAGGCTCAGAGTGAAGCCTCAACGGTCCCATCCACTGCCGGTCGTGTCATGACAGTATACATGGCCGGGAGTGATCCCGAGACTGATGAGCCGCCGCAGTCATCCAAGATGCCGGAGAGGGCTCACATAACCCTCTCAGACCCCAAAGTCAAAGCTGTGGAGGACTCTCCTGATCCGGCCCCAGTGCTTACAGATGAGGAGCTTGGTGAATATATCTCTGCTGATGTAGACGCACCCTCCTTAGACAATGTAATCCCACGGGATAAAATCTCGTACTTTATCAATAATAGAGTGTCTTTTAATTATTCTTGTCTTCCCCACTGGAATGCCATGTATACATTAGATAACGCTCTACGGTCGTTGCAAACACAAATAACGACCGTCCACCATAATCGAGTAGTCCCGTCTCAAGGAGTCTTCATAATCCCTCCACGGAGCCGAGACGAAGGCACCATCATCTCGGGCAAAGTCGAGCGTCATCAAGACCTCCCGTCAATCGAGCCCGAACCTGATACCGGCAGAGTACAAGTCTATCGGTACACGGATACGACAAAGCACATCATCCAAAAGATGGGCTACGACCTGAAAAGCAACAAAGGCCTAAACTACGGCAAGGGTCGGCATCTCCCTGTCCGGCTTTCAATGCCCAATGGAAAGCCACATGACTACTATAATCGGACTCGACGGGGGTTAGGCTACGTCACGCCGCCATCAACTCCAGAGAGTTCAGACGCAGAAGACGCAGAGCATTCCCACTCGTCTGAAGCGTTGACTTGGGATTCCGATACCAGTATCGGATCAGTTTTCAGGAAAGTGCTGTCAGCTAACATGACATCGGCGCAACCTCAGAAAGATGAAGGCGAAGACCAACCGTCGGAACCCTTCGAAGAGGAACCCTGGGCTCAACGCCTAGGAGAACAATGGGAGTCTCATTTTGAGTTATGAGAACCTCCCACCGAAGACGAAGTCGAGCAGATCGACCTCGGGGATGGGTCTTCTTCCAAACCCATCTTTATCAACAAAAGCTTGGAAAGAGAAGACCGAGAATCTTTAGTCCAACTGGCTAAAGAGTATATCGACGTCTTCGCCTGGAGCTACGAAGACATGCCGGGTCTCGACCCACAGATCGCGATGCATAGGTTGAACATCTTACCTGATGCCAAACCTATCAAACAACAACAGCGACGCTTCCGCCCGGACATCATGAACGCCATCGATCAGGAGGTGGACAAACTCTTGACCAGTGGCTTCATCCGTGAGGAACAACACCCGGACTGGGTAGCCAACGTCGTCCCTGTTACCAAGAAGAACGGGAAGATACGAGTCTGTATCGACTTCAGGGATCTCAACTCTGCTTGCCCGAAGGATGAATTTCCGCTCCCAATCACCGATGTGATGATCGACAACACATGTGGCTTTGAACGTATGTCCTTCATGGACGGGTACTCAGGCTACAATCAAATCAAGATGTTCCCCGATGACGCAAAACACACGTCATTCAGGACTTCGAAAGGTGTTTTCTGCTACACAGTGATGCCCTTCGGCTTGAAGAATGCCGGTGCAACATACCAACGGGCTATGAGCACCATCTTCCATCAACATCTTCGCAAGACAGTCGAATGCTATGTTGACGACATCGCAGTCAAGAGCCGCCTCAAAAGAGATTACCTACAGGACTTGAAGACGGTCTTTGATCTCATGCGGGCACATCAACTCAAAATGAACCCCGTTAAATCCTTCCTGGGGGTTTCTAGCGGCAAATTCTTGGGCTTTGTCATCACAGCAAAAGGCATTCATGTCGATCCCGAGAAGACTAAAGCCATCCTCAACATGGACCCTCCGAAGAACCTTCGAGAACTTCGGGGCTTACAGGGACGTCTGGCATACATCCGGAGGTTCATAGCAAACCTCTCCGGTAAATGTCAACCCTTTACTCAGCTCATGAAGAAGGGAGTCTCTTACGTCTGGACAGAGGAGTGCCAAAAGGCTTTCGACGATATCAAGGCTTACTTGACAAGCCCGCCAGTCCTAGTGGCACCTGTCGCCGGCAAACCATTCCTCCTCTACGTCCGTGCCATGGATCATTCTCTCGGCGCTTTGCTGGCTCAAAACAGCGATGCAGGCTACGAGCAAGCAATCTATTACCTCAGTCGAACACTCATCGGGACCGAACACCGGTACAACCCCGTTGAAAAGGAGTGCTTGGCTTTGGTGTTTGCCATTCAAAAGACTCGTCATTACGTCTCGGGCCAGACAATTCACGTCATCTCCCGAGTCAATCCACTCAGAGTTCTCATGATGAAGCCAGGGTCATTAAACTCCCGGCTGGCTACATGGGCGATCCTGCTAACGCCATACAACATGGTGTTTGCCCCGCAGAAGGCGGTCAAGGGTCAGGCTCTGGCTGACTTTTTAGCTGCACACCCCATCCCAGAATCTTCAAAACTCTATGAAGACATCCCGGATGAAGTCCAAGAATCAAACGTCACTGAAGGAAGCCCCGTTTGGCGGATGTTCTTCGATGGCGCTTCAAGAACGGGCCACAACGGCCAAATCATCGCAGGAGTGGGGGTAGTCTTGGTCTCCCCCGATCAGCTGGTCATCTAGCGCGCATACTCTCTTTCGAAGCCGTGCTCCAGCAATGTTGCTGAGTACAACGCACTCGTCATGGGACTCCAGCTAGCACAACAGCTAGGGGTGGATCATCTGGAAGCCTACGGCGACTCAAAACTCGTCGTAAACCAGATTCGGGGGCAATATGAGGTTCGCCATGAAGACCTGATCCCTTACCATGAAGTTGTATTGAACATCATTTCAACTTTCACTGGGTTCTTCATCGAACATGTACCCCGTTTACAAAACTTGGAGGCTGACGCTCTGGCTGGCCTCGCAGCCTCATTGGCGGCGCCTCTGGGGACTCAACACTATGTCACGGTAACTGGCCGAGACTTGATTTGTCCCAGAAACAATCTATGTCTGCAAATCGCTCACGCCATGCCGACAAACACCGATGTTAACGTCCGAGACTGGAGATTCCCGTTCATCGACTTTGCCGTCTACGGAATCCTTCCGGAGGACCCGAAGGAAGCCGTCTCAGTCAGGAGGCGCTCTCTTCGATTCTACTATGATACAGCCACCAAAATGCTGTACCGACGCTCCTTCGATGGGCTTCTCCTTCGATGCCTGTCCAGCAAAGAAGCGGCCGAAGCTCTTCGAGAAGCTCATGACGGAACTTACGGAGCTCACCAACCCGGTCCTAAGTTGCAAGATCGACTGCGACGTATGGGCTACTACTGGCCAACCATGGCCGCTGACGCAGTGGAATATGCTAAGAAGTGCCATGCATGCCAACTTCATGCAGACTTCATACATACACCGTCTGAGCCTCTACATCCTACAGTCGCCTCCTGGCCATTCGAAGCCTGGGGCATGGACATTGTAGGACTAATCACCCCTCCTTCATCAAAAGGACATCGTTTTATCCTGGCCATCACCGATTACTTCTCTAAATGGGCGGAAGCAGTCCCACTAGCGGAAGTAAAAAGCTCCAGAGTGGTCAGCTTTATCAAACACCATGTTATTTACCGTTTCGGAGTACCCAGGCAGATCATTCATGACAATGGTCCTCAGTTCACCAGCCATATTTTCAGCAGGTTTTGTGACAAGAATCGCATTCAAAACGTGGCCTCAACCGCCTACAATCCGGCAGCAAACGGATTGGCCTAGGCGTTCAACAAAACTATCGTTAGGCTGCTCAAAAAGGTCGTGTCATCCAACAAACGCGACTGGGACGAAAAGCTCGGCGAATGTCTTTGGGCCTACCGTACAACGGTACGGACCCCAACAGGCAACACACCATTCTCCCTGGTCTACGGGAGTGAAGCGGTACTGCCTCTCGAAATCCAGATACCCTCACTCCGAGTAGCAATCACAAACAAACTCACAGAAGAAGACAATCAACGTCGTCGTCTGCGGGAACTGGAGGCACTTGACGAAAAGCGTCTCCTAGCTCAACAACGCATCGAACTTTACCAAGCCCGTATATCACAGGCTTTCAACAAGAGGGTCAAACAAAGAACTTTCCAAGTTGGCGACCTGGTTTTAGCAGTCAGAAGGCCAATGGTGTTAACTCACAAGACACCAGGGAAGTTCGAGCCCAAATGGGAAGGACCCTTCATCATTGAGACGGTATACTCAAACGGTGCTTACCGCCTCGCTAAACCCAATGGGGACTTGTTCATGATGCCCATCAACGACAAGTTCCTAAAGAAGTACTATTCTTGACATCCTCCAAGACATGTATTTCCCCATACAACCTCTTTCCACAAACTCAAACGCTTCCGGAACCCAGCTGTTCCGTGGCATCCTTCCGTAGAAAGATAACCACGTCCACATTACCTCTGAGTTGTCTCTCTACACCCTACAAAGCGCAATCTTACACTTCGTGAGCTTACGCTATCCTTCATGTTTACCACGTCCACGTTACCTCTGAGTAAACATCTCGTACACACAACCCCTGCGTTGTCATACATTGATCGCAGAACTTCTACGTCCACATTACCTCTGAGTTGTTCAGCGTATCCCCCAGGATCATTCCTACCACGTCCATAATACCTCTGAGTAGGAAAATTCTATCATTTGAACCTAATGATTGCCATGTCCACATTACCTCTGAGCAAACATGTTGGTTCCTTCAAACTTATTATCTGTACCTAAAAACTAAGGTGCGCAAAAGATAATAGGTCCACATAAATCATCAAGTTCATGAGATCAAAAATGAACACATCACAAAAAAAAAGATAGTGTATTTCTTTATTTTTCAAAGGAGAGAGTACAGAAATACGCTATTCCCCCAGCAATTATGCGCCCTGACCTCCATACTTCTTATTCAAAGTATTCCAAAACTTATTCAAAAGTTTTGAAAACTTTGAAGGGGGTCTTGTAGAAGCATGGAATTTCACAACCAGAAAACCCATGCGCCAGACGCTACATGCGCCAGAACTCAGACGAAGAACTTCACAAGCAAAATCAACAAAGATAGACATTCGAAAGAAGACTTTTTATTTATATATAAAAGTCTATTACATGTCTAAGAAAAGGTTGTACAAAGGAGAATTTCTACAAAGGAAAGATCCTAAGTCTACAGCCAACGGCTACCCTGCGCTTCCAGATAGGCGCACCAATCACCATGCGCTTCCAGATAGGCGCAGCAGCCACCATGCGCCACCAGTCAGGCGCAGCAGACTTCATGCGCCTCCAACCAGGCACATCCTACCATCTCTTCAGCAGCTCAGTTATGTGCATCCAGCTCAGTTATGTGCATCCCTTCAGCAGCCCAGTTATGTGCCGCTCTTCCAGCCAGGCTCACCTGATAAATGCCTCGCCAAGCAAAGCATTTAACCCTCTGGCTGGAACCAAGGAAGAGAAGAGCACCGCAAATGCTGTGGCCAGGGGAGGCTTCGAAAGAGCCTCCAAAGCCCAAGGAAGACCGTGATCAAAACCGCGGCTAAAGGAACAGCTTTCAACACAACCAAAGTGGGCAAACCCCACTTTGAAGGAAGAGAGAGCCTAGCACCGCCATTCCGATCTACGGCTCTTCCGGAATAACGGAGACGAGGCCCGAGCATCCTTATCTTTGGATGCAACAGGCACCTTCCGCCTGCCTCGGAAGCCCTCGACTCCGTCTTTTGGATGTAACAGTCACCTTCAAGAGCATCGAAGATAACACAGCGTCTCATCTTCACCCTCGGGAGCACTTCGTCAATAGAATGCACCCGAATGTCCAAATTCATGTTGGAAGTACGTGAGGGAATGAGAAGAAAATCTTCTCTCCATGCCACTATTTATAGGCCGGGCAGATCAAACCCACGCGCCAAGTGGATGGCTCTCCGAATTTCGTGCAATGAATTTGCATTAAATGGATGAACCGGACGCCTCGAATTCAGCCAAACGGCTATTTATAGCACTCGAAGAGCGAGACAGCCGTATCATTAAAAGACATGTCCGATGCGCCAGCCAGACAGTGCATCACACGGACGCGCCCTTCGGCATCAGGCGCATCACACAGACGCGCCCTACAGTACTCGGCGCATTGCAGAGGATGCGCCCCCACACATCCCCATACCGAGTGGAACGCCAACCGACGCGCCCACTCAGCTGTCCATCGAACGTCACCAACATTAAATGCTGAACTGACAGAGTTGGCAGCACGCTTCCCAAAGTTTGAACAGTTGACAGCTTTTTCAGAAAACGAAGCGTCGGCAACGTCAGCATCATCATGACTTTATTTCGACGGCTACTGCCACGTGGCCACTCAACCAACCGCATGCGCCTCTACGGCCATGCGTCCAAATCAGCATGCGCCTCAAAAGCCATGTGCCCTAGACTGATCTCTGATCCCAAAAGACAGAAAGAAAGTCGCCTGCATGCGCCTCAAAAGCCATGCGCCCCAAATGGTTTGTAACTCCTAAAGGTTATGAGCCGCAGCCTCCTCCTGTGTCCAATCCAAGGCGCAGCTCACCAGATCACTCCTCTCCACCAAATTCGAGATCTTCGAGCCATGGGTCGATGACACGTGTCCTTTGACTCAACTCGTCCAAGATTTCAGCAACGGAAAGATCTTCTCCTCTGCTACGTGCCGGCTCACAACAGCAGTATGAAGAGTTCTCCCCCTCGATCAGGGCGCAGCATCCGTGCGCCTCCATCAGCAACCTCCACGTGGCGTCCTTACACCGACGCATCCTACATGCGCGCATGAGCAGCCAGCCTGCAAAACTATAAATAGAAGGATCATCTCCTTCACAGAGACAAGACTCACAACACAGACAGAATCCACAAGAGAGAATCACCAGAGAGGCAGTTCCAGACACTCAACGTCTTCCTCCTCTCGGCAAGCTCCAGCACCCAGAGCAATCTCCACCTTCAGAGAACCGATAACCGTCGTCAGCCGGTCAACGGAGTCAACGCATTACCACTCGCTCCATTGGCACTAAGGACCCAGCTTAAACAAAAGTGTACTCCTAGGACTACATCTAAGTCCTATATTGTAACACTGTTCTGTTTGTATTAAAGTTTCAATCAAACAATTTTAATGGCAAACATATATGTTGTGATATGTGGGGGATTGTTGGTGCTTTCTTTACATGGAGAGAGCTTGCTCTCAACATGTCTTGTAAAATTTTAGTCCCATATTGGAAAAGCACCATGAGTTATCTCAACATATATACTTGGGTGTGTTGTTGAGAGATGCACATGGGGTGGTGACCCTAAGGAGGGAACCATGTGGGTGATTTTACTAGGAGGTAAGAATAAGGCTCCAAGGATTAAGCATTAATGCTTTTGTCATTCTCTTGGATTAATTTCACTTGGAGCTAAGCCCCAAAGGGGCTTAGCGACTCGGACTCGGACTCGGACTCGGACTCGGGCTCGGGCTCGGGCTCATGGGCTCATGAGGCGTAATGTGAAGTTTTGTTGGCGCACTTTGCACTTAGCACGTCAGCAGTCATGCGGCTCATGCGGCCATGAGGTCCATGCGGCCATGCGGCTCATGCGGCTCATGCGGCCATGCGGCCCATGTGGTCCATGAGACTCATGCGGTCCATGCGGCTCAAGCGGCTCATGCGGCACATGCGGCCCATGCGGCTCATGCGGTCCATGCGGCCCAAGCGGTCCATGCGGCCAGGCTGCTGCTGCTGCTGCCGCATGGAGGGCTACGCTGACTGTGCAGATTTCAAATCGACTATGGAAAGGATGAATCAAAGCGATTAATTCAGATCCTATCTTTGTGGGATTTGAATTAATTTCGTTACTATCTTTGTGAGATTTGAATTAATTCAGTTCCTATCTTTGTGGGATTAGAATTAATTCATTGCTATCTTTTTGTGATTTGATTCAATCTTTTCATAACTGAAGTGGCGGCTAGGGTTTCCACCCTCTCTCTATATATACTCTCTTCTGGCCTCCTTTGTGGGACGACGAAATACAAGTCAGAAAAGGAGAAAGAGAGAGAGAGCTGTTGCCGCCATTGCAAGTCCATCCGAGGAGTCAGAACAGAGGTGACATCGAGCGTTCCACAAGTTCAACTTGCTGGTTCCTGGAAGCAGATCGTGTGGGACGAATCTTGCTTTGAGCAACGGTGTTTTGACACCCCAGCAACTTCTCTTCTTCTCTTCTTTCTCTAGATTATTGTAATTCGTTCTGTCCCAATTGCAACACGTTTGCAAGGAAGAACGAGAGATCTTCTCTTCTCAATTTTCCTACTTCAGATTGTAAATTGGCTATTTGATTTATTGTACCTTCGTACATCTTGAGTTTGATCACTGCAAAGTTTTGTGGGACATCTCAGATCGATATAATATGATTGTCATGTTAGAAATTTATGTATCTCAACGATTAATTGAATCTACTTTGCAGCAGAGCACAGCTAGACCGGCCTCCTTCCTTCTTTTTTCCAACTTGGTCATGGTCACTTTAAGTCTTTAATGCCCCTATATTTTTTCACCAAATCTGGCACATAACCCAGAATAATTTAGATTTGTTGAAGTTCCATATATTAAAAAAAAAAAAATCTCTCGTGAAAATTTGGGGGTCTGTCAATTTTTGACATTCTGATGTAATACGTTTCATCCTTTGTCAATTTTTTTTTTTTGAAAATATGATCTTTCAAAGTGGAGTCATCATGTTTTATCTGACTTTGTGTTCTATTGTAACACTTCTTTATTAATGTCTATGACTTTATACTTTGTTGGATTGTATATTGGTTAGTTTTTAGTTTTTGGCTTTGTCTGTTGTACATATATAAGTTTATGACCTTTAGATACTTTATGATTTCTGGCCGATTTAATTTATAATAGTTATTAATGCCGATTATAGAATTATTGACGATATATACATTCGTATAGAATAATTGTAGATATATTATGTATATGGTTTAAACTACAAAATTTATTTGAATTGATAATCATCACAGTGGTTTCAATTATATTATTATCATTGTATGACATTCATATTATTGGTCAGTGTTCACCACAGGGGACTCAAATTATGCATTGAATGTTCGACTAAGTAATATCATCGTTGGTTTAGTTACTTAAATTATGTTTTACCCACAGGTCGAAACTTGTTTCATTATTAGTTTTGATCACTCATTTATGTATAAATCTTGGTCATATTTGTTTACTATAGTGTTTATAACTCAAAGATTAATTGAAGTAAGCTTGTTTCTATAATGCAGTTCAAATTCCTGTTCAACTTAATTCTTTTGCCAACTCCATTCCCAAACTAGATGAGAGTAACTACTCAGAGTGAAAAGAGCATGTAGAATTTTATTTGGGGGTTCTTGACATTGATTCAGCACTTGTTGTGGACAAGCCTGCTGATCTTACAGCTTCGTCCACAGCAGATGAGGTTAAGTTCTTTCATACATGGACAAGAACTAACAAATTGTGCTTGAAATTCATGCGCTTAACCACTACTACCAATATCAAATCTTCCATTAACGAAACCGAGACCACTAAGGAACACTTATCTATAATTACTGAACGCTTTAAGACCGCTGATAAAGCAGTTGCTGGAAAACTTTTTGCTGAACTTACGACAACCTGTTTTGATGGCTCCAAAACCATGCAACAACATGTACTTGACATGACTAATCTAGCTGCAAAATTAGATAAATTGGGCATGACAGTGGCTGATTCATTTCTAGTCCAATTTATCCTAAGCTCATTGCCTCAGTAATATGGTCTTTTTCAAATTCATTATAACATGATTAAAGATACGTGGAATGTGAATGAATTGACCAATAAGCTAGTTCAAGAGGGGGCTCGAATTAAGCAGCAGAATGGTCATGTTGCTCAAGCATATTATATGGTTCATGGAAATGGGAAGAACAAATTCAAAAAGAAAAAATGGAAGGACATTAAGAATGGTCCATCCAATGAGTCGGATCGACCTGCATCAAAAAAGCTAAGAAGGATGATAAGTGCCACTTTTGTAAAAAAAAAAAGGCTGGAGTACACATTCAGAAAAATTGCTTGAAACGCAAAACTTGGTTCGAAAAGAAGGGTAAGCTTTTGGCTTTTGTATGTTTCGAATCTAATTTTGTTGAAGCACCTTCTAATACTTGGTAGATTGATTCTGGTTCTAATGTTCATGTTTCAAAATTGATGCAAGGATTCCTTACAACCCGGACCACAAATCCAAATAAAGACTACCTTTGCATGGAAAATAGAGTGAAAGCTTCAACAGAAGCCATTGGCACTTTTCGTTTAGTATTGGATACTGGTTTTTATTTAGATTTAGAACAAACTCTTTATGTTCCTTCAGTTTCTCGAAATTTAATCTCCATGTCTAAACTTGATAATGACAGCTTCTCGTTAAAAATAGGAGTGGTTGTTTTATTTTGTACAAGAATAATGATTCCGTAGGTTCAAGATTTATAGTCAATGGCTTATATCAAATAAATCTTGATAATTCTTTTTATGAATCTCTTTATGTCACCGTGTATCCTAATGTTGGTTTGAAACGTAGTATAATGAATGAAAGATCTTCTTTCTCATGGCATAAAAGATTTGGTCACATATCCAAAGAAATAGTTAATTTATTAGTAAAAATGAGATTCTTCTATGTCTCGTTTCTACTGACTTTGGTATTTTTGTGGACTTTGGTATATATCATCATCTAAATAAATTAAATAAAAAACTAGATAGCTACCTAAATACTCCAATATTTATTAAAAAACTTGACCAAATATTTACTTAATATGATATATTTATAAGAAATTTAAACTAGTAGAGCTTAGGTGAGTTGGTTTGGAATTAAAACACGGATTACGCACAAAGATATAATAATTTATCGACGCAAGACATGATTTAAATCAATTATCAAATCGATAACTAGAAACCTTAAATTTATAATACAAAGGGGGTCCTAATGGAATACAAAATTAGTAGCAATCATGAAAAAAATCACATAAAACCAATAAAACATGTCATAATTTATTATTATTGCAAGTTGTACTTGCCTTATACATAGCGTTTCAAAAAAAAATAAAAAAATAAAAATAAAAATAAAAATAAAAATAAAAATCTCGTCTATTATGGACCTTCATTATAAATTGCTTGAATGGATTTGGCATCCAAGGACATACAAATGCGTCACCGCTTCATCCTTTTCTATCCTCATTAATGGTAAAGGTATTCGTCAAGGATGTCCGAGTCCTCTATATTCTCATATTTTAATCCTTCCTATTTTGTCTTTTATTTCTATTAAAGGGACGATCTTTTTCTTTTTTCATTGGGTGAGAATCAATAGATACACTCTGGCATATTTGGCCATGAATTTTTAGCTAATCAAGATTTCAATATACACATAGATGGATTGTCAATCTAAATAAACAATATAATTCATAAGGAAGTAAATAAATTTCAAGAATAAAATTCATACTAAAAATATCCCTAGGGCAAAACCTAATATAACTAGGATTAAATATTATCTTACAAATTATTATATTATCAAGTAAATGGAAATCTAAAGAATTATATAGACTAGGAAAAGTACGTGAAACAATTTTTCTTTTTTTTCTAATATTATCAAAATAAATGCACTTATTTTGCACGTATAATAACGTATGTAATATCCAATTACAATCAAATATATCTTCTAATTCAAGTGGTTAAGATGGAAAGTATTATTTTTGTTTGGTTGAGTTCGATTCTCCATGTTGAATATATATACAAATTAAAAAAAAAATTTAACAATTTTTTCATAATTTTTTTTAAAACTAAATGGTTGATGATATACACGGCTTAGACGGCTCAATTTTGAGCCGTTTTGAAGCATCTTTATAACTAGTAAATGCATGGTGCCTTGCACGTATGATGGCGTATAATAAGAATATTATTCAATTATAGTTAAGTATCTTTTCTAGCTCATGTGGTTAAGGTGGAAGATTTTATTCTTGTTTGGTTGAATTTGATTTACCGTTTTGAATATATATAACAAATTTATTTATTTTCAACATTTTTTTACATAATTTTTTTTTTTTTCAAATGGTTGATGATATACATGGCTTTAGACGGCTCAATTTTGAACCGTTTTGAAGTCCCTTTATAATAGTAGAGATGAGAGAGTAGAGATAGGTATGGAGAGATATATAAGACCAAATCACACGCTGGGAGATATAAACCAAATTATCCTCTAAACAATCGTATATTGCCTCCTCCCGCCAATCTATATAACTAACTAATACTTGTTCCCAAACAAATTAAGAACCACCCCTATTAAATTACTCGATCCCTTGATGGCATCCTCCTCCTCCAAGAGCGCCAAGGTCTTCTCAAGAAGAAGAAGATGCCGATGTCGTCTCTCTCCCGATATCATAACGTGGGAGATCCTCCCACGTCTTCCTGTGAAGACACTCTGCAAGTTCCGTTGCGTCTCCAAGTCATGGTACCGTCTTCTTTCTTCGGATCCCGAGTTCCTACGGCTCCATCGGCGGAGGTCCGAACAAAATCCTCTTGCACTCCTTGTAATAACTCCTGACTACAAAGCAAACCGTATTCCTTTCTTCACCATGAAGATGGACGACGGAAAAAGAAGGGTAACGGGCTCGGCTGCCGACTTGGGGTTCAACATGATTTGGGCTAGGCCTTTGTGTAAAAGTGTGTCGGCGTGCCGCGGCCTTGTGTTGGTGTACAATCGGTACACGATCCACGTCTGGAACCCTGCAACAGGAGAACGGATCGACATCGACGTTCCTTCACCCGTTCTTACTGCAGGAAACAATAACTCTGATGTAAACCCATTTGTCGATCTTCTATTCCCTGAGGGTAGGCTTTCCAAGGATATCGTTGCAGCAATAGGTCATGTCGAGTCCACCGGAGAGTACAAATTGTTGATTTTCCACACGCCTTACAAGACGTCTTGCAAGGTCCTGACGATAGGCGGCTCCGGTGGGTGGAGGGCAACGAAGAACCCCCTGCCCTTCAGTCTCTTCTTTTCCAAGTATGGAGCGTGCAGCATTGCTGTTGTCAATGGATTCATCCACATTTTGCCAGAATATTCTTCTAATTGCATAGCTCGATTCAATCTCGAGAAGGAGGAATGGTCGGTGATCCCAGGCGGCATAGACCCGCGTCATCTCTCTCCTCGGTACGAATGCAGCTATCATTTGTTGCTCATGGAATTGAGTGGGTTCTTGTGCTTGGTGCAGTTTGCGTTTATCGAACGTGGTTATCGTGCAGACATTTGGTTACTCAAGGACTACGACAAGGATATTTGGGTAAAAGAATACACAATCGACATCTCCTATGACTCCTACTATCTGAGGAGGGGGAGGTGGGTTGAACCATTGATGATCGAGAAGGATGGAAGAATCATGTTTACAAACTTCAACTTGCTCTTTTATTATGATCCAAAGAGCGAAAGTTTCCAAGAAATTTACAAGGATGAGGCTGACAAAAAATTTACAATCATGTGGTCAACTTTGTACGCGGAAAGCTTCGCATCCTTGAAGAGAGGTAAAATTGGTCGTATAGGCAGATGCCCAGCCGTTTGAGTATGTATACATGCATGTTTTTTAATCAAATTATCCTTCAATATCTATTGGAGTTTTTTTAGGGTAAACTGCAAATTAAGACATATTAGTCATTTTTAGCAATTTGTCCCTCCTTAGGTTACAAATCCGCTCAATAAGGTCCCTCCAGTCAAAATTAAAAAAATTAATCCCGAAAATGCCCCTGCCCCCTTTCCTCCCGGTGGCAGCGGCGAGCCCCCAGCCCCGCTCGAACACCCTGCCCTCCCCCGCCAGCCCTCACCCCGGCGGCAATCCCCAGCCCCGCCCGTCCCCCGCGAGCCTCCCCCCGACCTCGCCGGCCCCGCATGGCCCTCTCCCGCACTCGCCGGCCCCCCGCGGTCCTCCCCCGCCCGCGCCCCTGCCCCACGCGGCCCTCCCCGTGGCATCGCCGGCCACCCAGCCCCTCCCCCAACGGCCGAGGAAGGAGGGGGGAGGAGTAAAATTGTTATTTTGGAGTTTTTTTCAACAAAAAATAAATAGTGAAGAATTTAAGAGCATGAGATCTTCTTTTGCGAGAATGACCAATATAGGGAGGGTTTTTGTGCAGTTTACCCTTCTTTTATTATCAAATTATCCTTAAATATCAACTTGAACTGTAGCTGAGGGGGTCCAGATTTTATTTTTATTATTATATTTTTATTCTTAATTCTAACCTTCCCTATATGGAATGGAAACTTATTTCCAAACTTCTTGATGGATAAGAAATACTAAGTATCTGTATTGTGCATACTTTACCAATAGGGTACTACGTACAGAGAAAATCATTGCAGTAATTAACTTCCCTATATTCATTCAGTACAAAAAGGTATCATATTCGTTCAGTTCAGAGTAAAAGTCTCTCTCAACAAATCAGTTGTACAGAAAATTCAATAGAAAAAAAAGGTTATAGAGATGGGGCGTATTTCATTTTTTTTAAGGAAAGAGGAATATGGAGATACTATTTATACGGATATATTTGGAATCTAAAAGATTTGTGAAACCTAACAGAAAAATATTTGTGTTATATATATATATATATATATATATATATATATATATATATATATATATATATATATATATTTTATATATATATATATATATATATATATATATATATATATATATATATATATATATATATATATATATTCTACTGTATAATATAAAACTTGGTGGTGAAACTTTTGAATTCCTAAAATATCCTTGAGTATTTTATAAACATGATGTTATTATATCAACTTGCATGTCATTTATGTTTAAGAGTCAAAACAATAAAGTTTGCATGCTATAAATTTCCTTTTTCCATACAACTCTTCATGTTCCAATGGTAATAAATTTTTTTATCCTAACCATTTTTCAAAGGTTATTATTCTTAACAGAAAATTTAAAAAAAGAACAAAATTCGTACTTCGAAAAACTTGGCATTGTAAAAGAAAGCACAAACACGTGAATAGTCATCTAGAAAAGACGGAAAGCCGATACCTGACCTTACCATATTCTAATTAAAATACGTGCAAAGCACGTGTATATATATATATATATATATATATATATATATATATATATATATATATATGGGTAAACTATAAAAAAAACCCTTGTTAGATCGTTAGATCGTCACCTTTTACATGGAAAGACCTATTAGCCAAAATTAGCAAATAAAGGCTCCCGCAATATACGACTTGTTCAAAATGGCCCATACCGTCTGATAAACATTAGAAATGGTCGTTAATGACGTTTTTTTAAAATAAAATAAAAATAATACCTAAACTACCCAGCCCTCCTTCCCTACCAGCCCCCTCCCTTTCCCTCCGCCGACCAGCTCCCCGCCCCCCTCCTCCTCCCCGCCCCCTCCTTTTTCCTCCACCGACCAGCCGTACCCGTGCAGTGACGATTACCCCGTGCACACTGAACGAGGACCCACGAAATTTCGTGGGAGTCCTGTCATTCACTAGGGCCACGTACACACCAAGTTTGGTGTCACGATGTGTCGTGTCCTAAGAGAAATCGGACATGGGCAGCAGGGCACCCGACCGAGCCCCCGTGCTGCGTGTCCAGCACAAATTACGACACAAAATCGACACCAAACACGACTCAGTCTTCACAAAAGTTGATGTACATATTTAGATCTACAAATTCATTTAATTAGATTAGCAAAATATAAAAATTCATTCCTAAGTGGCATTTAATCGAACACGTATTTAAATAGACCGATACGTGTCCGATACGGACACGAAATGGACACGGATTCCTACCAAACTTGGGCTACACCTAGGGGGACCCTAAATGAATGCATCTATGGGAAGAAATCAGAAATTTACTAGGGTTTGTAGGGTTTTACCTATTGAGTGCTCAAACTCAATGTAAAGAGCCTCGATTCGACGTCTTCCTCGGTTTTCTCCGGTTCAACCGTCCTCGAACCTTGCTAGCAAGCACCCACAAGTATCCTTTACTGTTGGGGATGATGATGCAATTGATTTGACTCAATTTGGACTCAATTTGGATTAATGGGAGAGTTTTAGGGAAGAACAAGTAGGGCTTTTTCTAGGTTTTCTAAAGGAGGCAATTATTTCTTAAGTGGGATACTTATAGGAGGGAGGGGGCTTGTATGGCTGTTGAAAACATTAGGGTTAGGGTTTTAGATGAGTGGTTGAGGTTCCTCCACCCAATTTCCAAGCTTCCTATTGGTCCAAGGCTTCTTTTCACAAATATCTCAAAAAGAAAATATCTTTCCTAATAATATCTAGATATTACTAACCTTGGCACTTAGTAGGAATTTCTAATCTTAATTTTAACCTCATGACTAATCTAGGTTAGGTTAATTCTAGGTTAAGGCTTCACTAAAAGACTAGCACAATATTTAATTAATATAAATTACAATTTTACAAAATTGTCAAAATGACCAAATACCCTTAGGCTAAAAATCGGTAATATGATATTCTAATCACGTGACTAGGCTCCTTTGGTCATGGTTAGTCTCTAGGCTTAGCAAAACTAGGGTTTAGCTAGTTAACCATCAAATCACCAATCAGTATTTTAAATAGTTTTAAATAACTAAAAATCACCAAAAATTATATCATGACTAAAATATCATTATTAAATAATTTAAAATACAAAAGTTCAAAATTACCCTCATTTGGAAAACTGGGTGTTACATCCCTAGTGTGGACTCGCAGGTGTGGACCCGCAGGTGTGGACCAATAACTACTAACCCTCGTCCCTATCGTGGACTCGCAGGTTAGCTTAACTACTAACCCTCGTCCCTAGTATGGACTCGCAGGCTAGCATCACCCTCGTCCCTAGTGTGGACTCGCAGGCGTAAACCCTATACTACTAACCCTCGTCCCTAGTGTGGACTCGCAGGCTAGCATCTACTACTAACCCTCGTCCCTAGTGTGGACTCGCAGGCTAGCATCACCCTCGTCCCTAGTGTGGACTCGCAGGTGTGGACCAATAACTACTAGCCCTCGTCCCTATCGTGGACTCGCAGGTTAGCTTCAAGGTTCAAGACACGGAGGAAAAAGCAGTTCGGTTCACGACTCACGACACGACTCAATCAAGGCTCAATGGATACGTCCAATAAGATACAAGACTAACTGTCATGCCCCAGAACCAGAATACTGGAGAGCGGGGGCAGACATAGCCAGCTACGTATAATGAAATAGAATCCACGTCACTATACGGTCACGGCTGTCTAGATATATGAGGGTTTAACTACAATCCATCAGTCTCCTATGGTCAAGAACAAGCCTATTGTCTCAATCACAAGCAAGTAGTAACAGTCACAAGATATCAGAACACCAAATATACAATAGTAAGACGTCCCATACATTACATATTCGGATGATCATAAAACTAGTCGTACAAAATGTCAGGACTAGCAAGAGTTTCAGTCATACATGATCAACCCTAGGATTTGTCAATCATATTACAGCCCGTAGGCAGACAGTAAATAAAGGTGCAATACGAGCTAACACGTGCTCGGCGGCTAAACGCCTCAAAAGAATAATTTTACAAATAGAGTGGAAGGACAAAAGAAACCACTCGTTGTCCTGGTTACGCCGGGTGGTCACCATCGGGCTGGAAGACAGGTGGATCCTCTGTTGCTGCTCCGATATCTGGCCACACAAAACCAGCTGGGTCAAACCCCAAAGAGCAAGTGCCACAAAGGAGGCTTCACTTAGGAACTAAAACCAGCATATCACAAGAGAATATTAAAGATAATAAATAAAGAACTGATAATAATAGGGATAACAACAGTAAATTGAGTACGAAGAAACCATTCAAGTTGCCAGGTCACAACCCTTAAACCAAACAAGGACCGGGGTTATAACCCTTCACCTGAATAGAAACTCGTCTCAAATACTATTGGTATAGGGAAGACAATAAACGAAGAGAGGACAGAACTGCTCCGGGAGCCAGGTTACAACCCTTAAACCAAACAAGGACCGGGATTGTAACCCTTCGCCTGAACAGAATGGACCCCTGATCTTTATTGCTAAGGCCAGCATAAATAATCATGGTATTGAAATAAGGTAAAAGAACATGACGAGCATGGCATGGGGTTGCCAATAAGACAATAAACGAAGAGAGGACACAGAACTGCTCCGGGAGCCAGGTTACAACCCTTAAACCAAACAAGGACCCGGGTTGTAACCCTTCGCCTGAACAGAACTGGACCCCCGATCGTTATTGTTTAAGGCACGCATCAATAATCATGTCATGTCAACCTTTCACAGGCTCAGGATAAGACTAAGCTGGAATAAACTCCATCCAATCAATCACGGCCAATCAAGAGTACGGCTTGATACTTTTAACTAACTAGGGTTATCACAGGCCTAGTTACAAGCAACATGCAATGAGATTATCCCAACAGCCACAAGCCCTGCAGACCATCCAGTTATCCGGGTCGAATGTCCATTTAAAAGGGTGCACCACATGACTGTGTGCTGGAAATGTGCCCTACTCGACGGTAGGCTACAAGTCCACTTAATGCGCCCAGATAAAGGGATTGCTTGTAGCTGGAAATCTCTTCATGACTACTGAATTATTCTAGTTAATTAGTCTTAGTCAATTTTAGTAGGTACCCCTGACCGTGGTACTCAGGGATCCCCATCCTAGACATGATGAAAGACAGTATCAGTTTATTTGTACAAACACAATCGTCCACGGTGTCCAGGTTTTCATACTTGTCATGTCGTGCTAGTTGTTGTAACAACATATCGAGGTGTATCATGTCAGGGTTACTTATCAAGAGTGCGCAACGACGGACCACTATCGTGTTTTATCCTTACATCATTATAAATGAGAAAAACTTGCATAATTAGTTAGTATCATATTCTGGAAGCCAAGGAAAAGATCTACTATTTTCATGTTGGGAGTTGGGAAAATTCTGGCCATAAATCAGCCAAATAGGACAAGAAAAACAACCAAATTAAATACTATACGGCCAAGGGTGAATTGGGGGCTCATGCTGTTTTCCATAAATAAATTCTCTTTATTTATGTGTATTTGGGAAAATTACAACTGTAGGAATCCGATCTAGAAGACGATCGTTTATCCCTTGGACTATGCGAAGAAGAAAAGCTCTCAAAATTTTGACAGTAGATATCTGTGTATCTGTACAATGAATGAGAAAAAGAACTCTATTTATAGAGTCAAAAACAATAACTGTAAAGATAACTGACTTCACAACCTGTGCCTAGTTAAGAATCATGCAGGATTCAACATACGCAAGGTTGTGAGCAGTTACTGGACGTGGCCTGTAACTGTTGGACACATGGCAATTGTGCATGAGTCGTGTGCAAGTTACTGGACACGCAGGCGAGAGATCGGTGGCATGGCTGCCACGTACTCCAATTTGATGAAATCCACGCAGACTTGTTGAAGACGAAATCCACGCGAACTCAGTGTAGAAAGCTTCAAAATCCACGCAAACTTGGGGCAAGAAGCTTCAGGATCCACGCAGATTTGGGGCAAAGAGCTTCAAAATCCACGCAGACTTTTAGGAAGAAAACTTCAGAATCCATGCAAACTTGAGATGAAGAGCTCAAAATACACGCAGACTCGAGAAAAAAAACTTCAGAATCCACGCAAACTTGAGATGAAGATTTCACAAATACACGCAGACTGAGATAGGACTGCCAGCTGTCTTGATTTAGCGTGCCTCGACTGACACAAAATCTCTGACAGTGATTGCTTTTGTCAATCGCATTAAATGACAAGAAGCTCTTTTGGTACGCCACCTTGACAAAGGCTGTCTTGCTGAAGAAGATTTCGAAAATCACGCAATAGGCGGCTGTGATTTCTCAAGTTCTGTGTATACGTAGCATATGAAGAGACATTCTTTTCGACTGTGTGTCAGTCATAATGACTCTCTGACAAGTGATAAGCTGTCTTCAGCGTGACTTTTGTCTTGATCAACTGAGCGTGACTTTTGGACTTTTTTGATCAACTCAGCGTGACTGTCATTTTTAAAGGCCTACAAAACCCCCTTCAAAGTTTTCGAAAATTTGAAAAGACTTCAAAATTTTCGAAATACTTTGAAAATATAGAGTTTAAATGAATTTAGTCACGCTGAGATGACTTTAAATTTTTCGAAAGTCGAAAAGACTTCGAAGTTCTTTGAAAACATTCAAATGAACCTATTAAATGTCATGATGACTCTTCGTTCTCCGAAACTGATTGCATCCAATTTATTGTGGAATATGAACCGCCGACGAGCTCTGTTATATAACAAGGAGAAGATTCATTTTTTAACTTTATCTCACGTCAACATGACACCAAAGGAAGAAGCTGAAGAAGAAGCACGCAAGTTGGGCTTTTGTGCTCATGGTGACCCCACTCTTGGGGGTGAAGAACCGAAGCCCCTTGTCTTCGAGCTCAAAGACGATCCCATACAACTAGCCAAGAATTTTGAGCTATTTTGGCCTGGATGGCTCGTCTTCTTCTGATGGGCGTAGCCTCGCAGGCAGCGTAAAACATTGAAGGCTCTGTTAAACCGCATGGGGGTCAAGAGCGTAGAAGAATTGGGCATAAAGCTTAGCCGTTCTGGAAAATAGAGCGTGACTTTTATGCTTTTGTTTTTTTTGGAAATGTTGCACACTTTTTGTTTTGTCTTTTGTAAGGCCATCAGTGCCTGTCTTGAAAAAGAAAGAAATAAAGTACAACTTTTGTGTTTGAACAGCGTGCATTGATGAAGAATATTAATTAACACTCTTTGACTGTTTCCAATGTTGCATTGTCTTCCAAAGCACACGTGGCACCCGTTCCATGGTTCACGAACGCTATTCACGCGGATCTTTCCAAGAATAGACTTGTACTTTGTCCTTTAAATAGATAGGTGAGTTTCATAGATACTCACCTCCATTCTTTTTCTCTTCTTTGAGAATGAATTTTGTGAGATTTCATTCTCAAACAGGAAAGCAATGCTTTCTAATGTTCGATTTCTGCGCACTGTATCAAGCATGGGTTCGCCAATCCTTAGCACCAAACTTAAAAGTAAGTCCAGTATAGTACGCATACTATTTTGTTGCTGTTGAAGATAGGCTTTTTGTTTTGATTTGAACAATACACGCTTGATCAGCCAGTGCGTGTCAAATGACATTTCTGCTGATTAATTCTCTTTTTCCTTGCTGTTTTCTGCAGAAGCTCGGCTAAAATTTTCTTCAGAACTGGCATTGGTGATTTGGATGCTGTGGAGAATATCCTGCTGACACCTACAGGGAGCTCATACGCTTTTGACGCGTAAATCAGACAACTCAGAACTCTTCGTGGGATAGAAGGGTCTTCCTCAGATGGTAAGAAGAGCCTTTATACACGAGAGTTGGATGGTGGAGTCAACTCTACCCCGAGAAATCGAGTAGTAGAGTTCCTTTCAAGGCAGAACTAGAATTGTATCCCAATATGAAATACATTCCTATCTTCCTTGAGAGGTTACCCTCAATCCACCAATTGTATTGGCAGCACCACGACTTCGGGCTGCCATACTCTGTGGTTCTCCTCTCGTCTGAGAGAGAAGACCAGAGTTTGATTCCTGCTGATCTGGTCGTGACTGGGACTCAGACAGTCAGGAATTGCCACCAACAACGAACCTGACGGAGAAGGTCCGTCGGAGAAGATCCAAAGAAGAAGACAGATCTCTATTTGTTGTGGTGTAAAATGAAAATCCAAAGATTTTTGTAATAGATTTCCATTATGATTTGTAAGAAAGTCTAAGAAGATGTAATAGACTTTTTATGATGATATGAGAATGGAAATGATAATTCTTCTATACTCAATGATTTGTATTTGTGGATGAATTGCGGACATGATAGATAATAAAATTCTTTTCTGTTCTAGAGTATATGATATTATCAGAGGTATTATGGATGTGATAATATGTAGGAACTCAAAAAGAAAATAGATTGATTTCTATGCAGAGGTTAAAGATGACAAATGAGTAAGTAGACTCGGAATTGATTCACAGGTTATGAAAACATGATAAATAACGAATCCCCACCTAAAATAAATTGATAGAAGATTATCAATGGACGAACCGTTTAGGAAATAATGAACGGATAAACCGTCGGATGAATGTAATAAATGAACGGACGAACCGTCAAGTATTAATGAACGAGCGAACCGTCGGATGAATGTGACGATTCGTCATTCGAAGAAATTTCTGCCTATAATATAGCAGAGATCTGATAGAACGAACACTTCTATTCCTCAACATAAAAATGTCATCTGGAGAAGCATCCAAGAAAACTGAGATTGCCTCAAACGTTCAGAAGGGCACTAAAGAACGTCCTGCTAATCCAATTCAATCGAAGAAGATGGAAGCTGGTGAAGGTTCGTCTGCACCCAAGCACCAAGGGACATTCTGGACTTCCTGCTTGAACCAGGGAGGACTGAAGAAGAAGAAGCCATGAGGCTGGCTGCTTGTAAATTCCTCGTGGGCTCTAGCAATGAGGTTCTTGGTTCTTTTGCTGACTACATTTGTGAGAAGGACGGCAACGGCCCACGTCCAAATGTAGAGAAGGATGATAGTGATCTTCCTTAGTATCATGTACCATCATCATGATTAAAAATAAAATAAAAATTCTATTTCTAAACATGAACTTGTCTGATGATTACATTTATACATAGTACTTTTTAAGGAATTTGCCATTAATAGGCATCAAAACTTTTCGACCATCCAATTCTGAGAGTTGATAAGCTCCATTTGAGAAAACTCTGCTCACGATATAGGGACCTTCCCACTTTGTGTCAAATTTGCCCTTGCTCATATGAGTCATAGTCATAGGACGTCTGACTGTTAGAACAAGTTCTCCTTTTTGATACGCTCGAACTCTGACTTTCTTGTTAAAAGCTCTTGAAATTCTAGCTTGATAGAATTCGATATTCTGTTGAGCAGACAATCGTTTTTCATCAAGAGCTTCTAATTCTTGAAGTCGGAGACGATCATTATTTTCAGTGGTAAGTTCATTAGTGATTGCTATCCTTAAAGAAGGAATTTGAATCTCTAATGGAAGAACAGCTTCGGAACCATACACCAGAGAGAAGGGTGTACATTTAGTAGCATTACGGACTGTAGTGCGATAAGCCCACAAACATTCGTCGAGCTTTTCACTCCAATTACGTTTGTTAGTGGAGACAAACTTCTTTAGGAGTTTGATGATAGTCTTGTTGAAAGCTTCTGCTAATCCGTTAGCTGCCGGATTATATGCAGTAGAAGCAACATTATTGATCCGGTGATTGTCACAGAATCGAGTAAATTTCTGGCTGATGAACTGTGGTCCGTTATCATGAATAATGCGTCGAGGAACACCAAATATGTAGATGACGTGGTGCTTAATAAAGCTGATGATATTGGATGTCTTAACTTCAGATAAAGGAATGGCTTCAGCCCATTTGGAGAAGTAATCGGTTATTGCGAGAATAAACCGATGACCTTTGGATGATGGCGGATTGATCGGGCCAATAATGTCCATGCCCCAAGCTTCGAAGGGCCATGATGCTGCCGTCGGATGTAGAAATTCCGAGGGTTGATGAATAAAATCCGTATGGATTTGACAAGCTTTACACTTCTTTGCATATTCGATGGCATCAAATACCATAGTGGGCCAATAATAACCCATACGTCGAATACGGTCTTGAAGTTTGGTCCTGGCTGATGCGCTCCGCAAATTCCATCATGTGCTTCACGAATAATTTGTTGAACCTCGTCACCGGCAACACACCGAAGAAGTAAACCATCATAAGCTCGACGATATAAGGTTTTTGTAGTATGATTATAGAATCTGAGTGATCGTCGTCTGATAGATGCTGTCACTCGGATCATCTGGAAGAATATCATACAATACGAATCTAAGAAAAGAAGTCTCCAATCTTTGTCCGTATTCTGAGTCTCAGTCAAGCTACTGAAGATAAATTCCATGCTAGAATCAGATGAAGATGATAATGATTTACGACTGAATCCAAATCCTCTTGTTGTGTTGACGTCATGAGATGTTGATTCTTCAATGTCAACTGGAAGTCCTATGGTCAGATTGTTTTCCAGATGAAATAATTCTCGATTACGAACAACAATCATTTGTTGCCTTCTAATCGGGATAGCCAACACTGCCGCAAGATTAGCTAAAGCATCAGCTTCTGTGTTACATGCTCGTCTAACATGTTCAATGAAGAATTCTTCGAACGAAAGAAGCCATAGATATAGCCGATCTATGATAAGGAACCAGATCTTGATGGCGAACTTCATAAGTACCCCTTATCTGATTGACAATGAGTTTAGAGTCTCCATATGCTTCCAAATGTTGGATATTCAGATGTTTGGCAAGCTGAAGACCAATAGCAGAGCATTGTACTCAGCAACATTATTTGAACATGGCTAATCGAGAGAATAAGCTCTTTGGATAGCAAGACCTTCTGGTGATACAAGAACAATTCCAACTCCAGCAATAATGTCACCATTAGGACCTATTCTTGAAGCTCCGTCAAAGAATAGACGCCAAGTAGAATTTTCTTCATCAATTTGATTTGAGTTTAGGACTTCATCTGGGATTTCATCATAGAGTTTAGAATCCTCTGGAATTGAATGAGCAGCCAGAAAATCAGCTAAAGCTTGTCCTTTGACTGATTTCTGAGGAATATAATGCATGTCATACTGAGCAAGTAAGATTCCCCAGTTAGCCAATCGAGAATTTAAAACACTTGGTTTCTTCATCATGATCGTATAGGATTGATCCTGGGGATGACATGAATAGTCTGGCCAATGATATAATGACGTGTCTTTTGGACAGCGAACATCAAGGCTAGACATTCTTTTTCGACCGGTGAATATCGAGGTTCAGCTTCGGTCATAGTGCGACTGAGATAGTAAATGGCTTGTTCATGGCCATTTTGATTCTTTTGAGCGAGTAATGCACCCAATGAATGATTTATTGCTCGGGTATATAGGAGGAATGGTATTCCTGAGACGGGAGGTACCAATACTGGTGGGCTCATCAAATATTGTTTTATATCATCGAATGCTTTCTGACATTCATCATTCCAAACAAAAGAAACACCTTTCTTCATAAGTTTGTTGAATGGTCTGCAGCATCCTGACAAATTAGAGATGAATCTCCTGATATAAGCGATCCTTCCTTGAAATCCTCGTAGCTCTTTTAAGGTGCGTGGAGGACGCATCTCTTGGATGGCTTTGATCTTCTCGGGATCCACGTGTATACCTTTAGAGGTAATGACGAAGCCGAGAAATTTACCATTAGAGACGCCTAAGAAGGACTTAGTAGGGTTCATCTTTAATTGATACTTACACATTATATCAAAAATAGTCTTCAAATCTTGGATATGATCCTCCTTTTGTCGACTTTTGACTGCAATATCATCAACGTAGCATTCGATTGTTTCCGCAAATATTCACGAATATAGTGCTCATGGCTCGTTGATAAGTTGCTCCTGCATTCTTGAGACCGAATGGCATGACTGTATAACAGTATGTACCAATCGGCGTTCTGAAAGAAGTGTGCTTCTCGTCATCTGGAAATATTTAATCTGATTATACCCAGAATACCCGTCCATGAATGACATTCGTTCAAATCCGCAGGTATTATCGATCATGACATCAGTGATTGGTAGAGGGAATTCATCTTTAGGACATGCCGCATTGAGATCGCGGAAGTCTATGCATACTCTGAACTTGCCAGTCTTTTTAAGAAGAAAAATATTAGCCACCCAATCGGGATGTTGTTCCTCTCTAAAAACCCAGAGGTCATGAGTTTATTAACTTCAGCTTCAATTGCATCCATAATGTCTGGACGAAATCGTCGCTGTTGTTGTTTGACCGGTTTAGTATTCTGCAAGATATTGAATTTGTGAGTTGCAATTTGAGGATCAAGCCCTGGCATATCTTCATAACTCCAAGCGAAGACGTCGATGTAATCACGAATGAGTTTGATCATGTCTTGCTTTTCAGTTTCTGAAAGACTTTCACTGATGAATATTGGTTTAGGAGATCCCTCTTCACCAACATCTATTTGAACAAGTTTATCTTCAGTCGGCGGTTTTTTTGCTCGAAATGGAACTCCCATTGATTATCTAACTTTTGGGCCCATTGTTCTGATTCAGGTGAAACTTCAAATCTTCTTCGTCTTCATCGCTTTCTTCAGAACGGTCAATAGAAACCATGTTGGAAGACAGAATGTTGTAATAGAAGTCTCCGATACTCGTATCGGAATCCCAGGAAGTGGTACTAGAAGAATCAGATCTCTCATCTTCGTCAGATTGGGATCTTCATGGACAATATTGATAAAAGAAGTAGGAGCAATATAACCCAATCCGTACTTCGTTCTCCCATATTTCAGAAGAGGAATACGAACAGGCATTTTTCTTCCTTTTCCATTATTGAGACCAGTTCTGAAGTCATAGCCCATATTTTTGATGATGTCTTTAGATTGCTGACTATAGCGACGTAGTTGTAATCTTCCAGTATCATCATTTTTATCATCATCTTCTAAATCAGAAGGACTTTGGGGCCCTTTGTAAAAGAATATTGGAATGTCTCCTGGCTTTCTGCTGGGAATTAGAAAGTATGAAGATTCTGGTTCTAGGGATACATCTGTATGAACAGTCTGTACAACTCCTATGGTTATTGTGCTCAAGTCATCTAACAGATGTAAATAACTATGAACATAATTGCATACATCAACGTACTGCAAAGATGGAGACTTTTATTGAATGTAAAAGCAGCAATATTTACATCAGGAGAAGGCTGAGCCTTAGAGATTTTAGCCAAGTCAATGACTAAAGGGGAAGAAGAAGAAATAGATTTGTTTCGATTAAGATCGATAACAAACGGCTCAGAAGAGGTGAGCCCTTGAAGCTTGAGATGGAAGAATAGTCTGCCCTCCAACTGGAATTAGCAGAGTATCCTGTTTTGTATGTGAAGATACAGGAACTGAAGTACGACCACTGACAGGAATGATCATTGTATCTTGAGCAGATGACTGAGGTGATGGAGAGATACGTCCGCTCACTGGAACAATGAAGGGGACTTCTTGATTGGTTTATCAAATCGAGCCTGTTGCTTGCCTTTCTCAAGCGCTATAGGCTTGGGAGGAATAGGTTCAGCTGGTGTAGTGGAAGGAACAGGTGCAGTAGATGATTCTTCTTCAAGAGGAACATTAGGAGCACCTTCATCAACTGGAGGGATATCAGGAGTATCCTCAGGATTCTTCGAATAATCCTTCAGATAAGGTTTCCCTGTTCGAGTAGCACTAGCAAGTGCTTCTTCTTTTTCTTTTGGCTCTGTGTCAGAGGTAGATCCAAGAGAAGTCATATGACATGACTTAGTCTTTCCAGCCTTCTTGGATTTTCGGGAAGTAATCTTTTGAAGGGGAAGAGATTCAAAATCTGTCATCAGATCAGGATGAATCCACATGATTTCTCCAGTTTTCAAAGTGATTGGCACTAATCCTTCAGACTGTGGAGGAGGAACATTACTATTTCAAGAGTTGCCTTGGGAATAGGAACAATCCCATTTTCAAGAAGTTGAGGAGGGAAGTCTCCAAATTGCATAGAGACGACATTAGAAGTGACAATCTTCTCTTTTGGAGTAAGAGAGATAGCTCCAGACTTAATCATTTCTTGGATCTTTTCTTTCAGTACATAACATGTACGAATTGTGTGACCCAGCATTCTGTGGTATGGACAGTATTTGGGATGATCTGTCTTACCAGCCTCATCAGGTTTCTTGATTTCAGGTAATTGTATTTTATTGCCTTTCAGCAGACATTCAAAGATACCTTGGACATCATCGTCGTCAAAAGATATTCTTCTTTGGGACGAGGTGTTCTTGATTGTTGAGTTGTAGAGACAGGAGAAGTCTGAACAGTCGATGCATCTTTACTCTGAAGATTGACTTCAAGGGTTTCTTTTCCCTTGCGAGCATTATTTTTATTGTTAGCACCTTGACCTGTTTCTTTGGGATTCATCTGCACTCCTAAACCTTTGAAGGTTTCAGCACTAATTTCTGCAGCCTTGGCACTGACTATGAAAGAAGGCCAGTCTTGAAACTGGGTGGATCCCGTCCACATGCTGATGATTGGCACAAGTTTGATTTGCATGTATCAATGGTGACAGCATCAGGAGTTCCAAGAGGCATCTTCAGAGCTTCTCTTCGAAACCGTTCAATATAATCCTCTGTAGTTTTATTACTTTTCTGCTTGATTCTAATAAGAGCAGACATAGTCATGTCATTGAGCCCTTCATAGAACCGTTCAAGAAATATCTGTTTGAAACCAGCAAATGAGGTAATGCACCCATCTGGGAGACTTCTATACCATTCGTAAGCCGTTCCCTTGAGACATCCAATAAATACCGAGTAAGAAGGGCACCACTTGGTTGCAGTTGATCAGTCATCACTTCGAAGTGATTAATAAACTGATTGGAGAAGTAGTTTCATCATAGAATGAGATAGTAGGAGGCTTGTATTTAGGAGGATATGATACTTGCTTCCATTCTATCGGATAAGGTTGCTTGATGCCTAACCTTTGTAAACCATCCTTTAGTTTAAATGCCTCGAATTGAGTTTTGAGATTCCTCAATTCTTCAGAAACAACTCCGGAAGATTGTGGAGTTGTAGCTTGTAGAGAATAATTAGGAGGAGGAACAGCATTGTAAGCACTACCCCCAGCTCTAGAGAGACTAGGATTTGGTTGAGCTGGTCCAGGAATATTGGATTGTATTGCTGGAGGAACTTGTACTGGACTTATATCAGTATCAACTGGTATAGCATCTGGTACAGTATGTCGATTTTGCAACTGAGTTGCCATGAGTTCGTACATCGACTTCATAGTATCAGCCATAGACTTCATTTGCTGTTCTAAAGAAGCAATTCTTTGATCCTGAGGAGTCACCGAAGAGGAAGGTTCATTGTTCAATTCAGTATTCCCATCCACCATATATGTCGTGACTGTACGAGGGATTATTGATGAATTAGTGGATGTTGTTTGTTCTGAGTCACTGCTTTGTGCATCAAAGTCATTCAGAGGAGAACTACCCCCAGTAAGAAGAGGTGGGAAGTTAGATTCTCCTAAAAATTTAGAATCATCTTCAGAGATCAAATTTCTTTGACTAGAGGCCAGAACTCTTGCTCTGGTGCCTCTATATACACCATCTGGACTATCAGTTCTACCCCCAGTATCCCGAGAGGTCATGTTAACAGAAGCAAACAAAGGCTCATCTTCATCAGGCATAGGTTCCCACTGAATCCGATTAAAGACAGATTGTCGCTTAGTTTGACATTTGCATTGCATTGTGATTCTTGGCTGGAAATAACATTCATGCTCAACATGGTTATGATCTATTGATCTGCATTGAAAAATGACTTTTGGCTGGAAGACACATTCAGCATGATCCTTTGTCAAAGAATTACTCCTTCTCTCTGTTGAAGGTGTTCTCGTAAATCTGTTTGTGAAGATAGAGGAGTATATTTCCTGTTCTTGGGTCTTGATGGCTCTTGATTATATAGAATGATTAATATGAGCCACATAGTTTCTAGCATACTCTGCATCTGCATCTGCTATTTTCATTTCCAATTGGTGTGATTTCTTAACAGCAGGAGTGCTAAGATCAGTTGGAGATAACACATTAATTTTGGAAACTTGGAGTTTTCCCTCCATTGATCTGGATATTTGCAGAGAAGGAAGAGTTGAACCATCCCTTTGATTAGGAGTTGGTAACAGACCCTCTTTCATGGACATATTCTGTGCCAAATTCGAAGAAGTCACAGAAGAAGACATTAAGAAATGTTTCTTCTTAGACTTATTCAAGTTTTGAGACATAGAATGTCCAGAAGGAAGAGTAGTCAAAAGACCATCTCCTTTCCTTTGACTAACAAAATTGTTAGTCAAAGCTGTTCCTGAAGTAAAAACTACAGGAGCAGAAGAAACAACTAAAGAGTTATCTCTTTTCGAAGGGACTTTGTGTGGAAGACCACCCCCAGTTCTAGTAGAACTTGGTGAAGAAGAAGAGATAGCTAAGAAGCTATTCTTCTTAGATGGAATACACGCTGAAACAGATTTGGTTAAAGAACCAGTACTGTTAGCGTGACTTTTAGAGTTGAATTCGCACGCTAGAACAGATTTGGCTAAGGAGCCAATACTGTCAGCGTGGCTTTGGAGTTGAATTTGTACGCTGGAACAGATTTGGCTAAGGGAACCAGTACTGTCAGCGTGACTTTTAGAGTTGAATTTGCACGCTGGAACAGATTTGGCTAATGAGCCAGTACTGTCAGCGTGACTTTTGGTTGCTGTCATCTTTGAGCGCACAAGAGTATGCGTGCTTGCAGTAGAGTTCTTGCCAGTGTTAGGAGTAGACACTGTGGCAGAGACTTCACCATTGACTGCCAACTGATTCTTAGGGACGTAAACAGAGTGTCCCTTCGACTTGGCAGTGGCGATGGTGGAGGCTGGAGTGGGCTTGCCACCCTTAGCCCGCTGCATTTCTTCATAGGCGAGTTGATCGAAGCGGATCGTCATCACCTTCTTCGTCGAGCCGACTGACGAAGTGTCGCATTGAGTTGTTGCCATCTCAGAAGAGGAGATGGTTTTCCCCAACAGAGTCGCCAATTTATTTTCCATAAATAAATTCTCTTTATTTATTGTGTATCTGGGAAAATTACAACTGTAGGAATCCGATCTAGAAGACGATCGCTTTATCCCTTGGACTATGCGAAGAAGAAAAGCTCTCAAAATTTTGACAGTAGATATCTGTGTATCTGTACAATGAATGAAAAAAGAACTCTATTTATAGAGTCAAAAACAATAACTGTAAAGATAACTGACTTCACAACCTGTGCCTAGTTAAGAATCACGCAGGATTCAACATACGCAAGGTTGTGAGCAGTTACTGGACGTGGCCTGTAACTGTTGGACACATGGCAATTGTGCATGAGTCGTGTGCAAGTTACAGGACACGCAGGCGAGAGATCGGTGGCATGGCTGCCACGTACTCCAATTTGATGAAATCCACGCAGACTTGTTGAAGACGAAATCCACGCGAACTCAGTGTAGAAAGCTTCAAAATCCACGCAAACTTGGGGCAAGAAGCTTCAGGATCCACGCAGATTTGGGGCAAAGAGCTTCAAAATCTACGTAGACTTTTAGGAAGAAAACTTCAGAATCCACGCAAACTTGAGATGAAGAGCTCAAAATACACGCAGACTCGAGGAAGAAAACTTCAGAATCCACGCAAACTTGAGATGAAGATTTCACAAATACACGCAGACTTGAGATAGGACTGCCAGCTGTCTTGATTTAGCGTGCCTCGACTGACACAAAATCTCTGACAGTGATTGCTTTTGTCAGTCGCATTAAATGACAAGAAGCTCTTTTGGTACGCCACCTTGACAAAGGCTGAGTCTTGCTGAAAAAGATTTCAAAAATCACGCAATAGGCGGCTGTGATTTCTCAAGTTCTGTGCATACGTGGCATATGAAGAGACATTCTTCGACTGTCGTGCTGTCAGTCATAATGACTCTCTGACAAGTGATAAGCTGTCTTCAGCGTGACTTTTGTCTTGATCAACTGAGCGTGACTTTTGGACTTGTTTTGATCAACTCAGCGTGACTGTCATTTTTAAAGGCCTACACATGCGGCAGTAGATGGGCACTCATCTATGCGGCTGAGTAGATGGGTACTCATCTATGCGGCTGAGTAGATGAGTCTCATGCGGCTGGGTAAGTGGGTACCCATCTATGCGGCTGAGTAGTGGGTACCCATGCGGCTGAGTGAATAAATCTCATGCGGCTGGGTAAGTGGGTACCCATCTATGCGGCTGAGTGAATAAATCTCATGCGGCTGGATAAGTGGGTACCCATCTATGCGGCTGAGTAAGTGGGTACTCATCTATGCGGCTAGGTACATGAGTCTCATGCGGCTGGGTAAGTGGGTACCCATCTATGCGGCTGAGTAAGTGGGTACCCATGCGGCTGAGTGAATAAATCTCATGCGGCTGGGTAAGTGGGTACCCATCTATGCGGCTGAGTAAGTGGGTACCCATCTTCTCAGAAAATCTGAGAAGGATGGCCATGGAACCCATAGCTTCCAAGCTCCATAAAACCTTCACCGTAAGTCCAAATTTGGACTTCCATAGGTCAAAATGGGGTAGAACGAAATTCTCTACAACATGGAACCATCAAAACTTGGAAATAATAAAGTTAAATAGATCAAAACCCAAGAGATCTAAAATACTATAATCTTAGATCTAGAAGAATTTAGCCATGAAAATTGAAAATGCCAAGCACTAAAGTGTCTTAGAATGTTGCAAGGAAGAAAATGGAACAATAAATCTTTTAGTTCCTCCATGAAGCAAGATGCACTTGCCTAAGCTCTCTCTTTCTCTCACACTTCTGGTGGTTGGGTTAATAAAGGATGATGGTGGTGGTAGGTAGGGGTTCTCCCCTTGGTTCATGATGAACCAAGGCAACCCAAGTCTAGCCGAACCAACCCAAAATAAACCGGGCAAAGCCAAGAGATATGTAATACAAGAACAAATACGTACACGTATTCTAAGATACGTAATACGAACTACAGACATTACAACTCTACCCACCTTAAAATGAATTCCGTCCTCGGAATTTAATCAAGAGGCTAGAATTGCAAGGACAAGCTATACTATTCGTAAGCTATTAGCAAGCAGTCTATCATGCAGTCATTTATTCAAGCAAGGAATTGAAAGCATAAGGCATAAGAAAGACATTACACCTTACGAGTCAAACAGGCCGGGATATCGCGATCGGATATCATCCTCACGCTCCCACGTCGACTCACCCAAAGAGTGATGATCCCAAGCAACTCGAACTAACTTGATAGTCTTGTTCTTGAGTGTCTTCTCTCTTTGGTCCAATATAGACACAGGCCTCTCCTCATACGAAAGGTTGGTACCAACAACCAATTCTGAATGATCCAGGATATGGCTCGGGTCCGGGATATACCGTCGCAGTTGGGATACATGGAATACGTCATGTACCTCACGTAGCGACGGTGGAAGAGCGAGACGATAGGATACATCTCCTACTCGCTCCAGAATGTCGAATGGCCCTATATACCTAGGACTAAGCTTTTCCCGTACGCCGAAACGAATGACGCCACGGTTAGGCGAAATCCTCAGAAATATATGGTCGTCGACAGAAAACTCAAGTGGGCGCCGATGAGAATCGATCCAATGACGCTGGCGATCTTGGGCAACTCGAAGATGATCTCTGACTCTTCTGACCACTTCAACGGTCTGAGCAATTATTTTCGGACCAAGCATCTGCCTCTCTCCGACATCATCCCAGGCTAGCGGGGATCGACACTTCCTACCATACAGTGCCTCGAACGGTGCCATCTGGATACTAGCTTGGAAACTGTTGTTGTACGAGAACTCCACCAGGTGCAGGTGATCTTCCCACGAACCACCGAAGTCGAGCGTACAAGATCTCAACATATCTTCGAGAGTATGGATCGTACGTTCTGACTGGCCATCTGTCTGCGGGTGATAAGCTGAACTGAACTGGTGGTGAGTCCCCAAACTCTCTTGCAGGCTACGCCAAAATTGCGACGTAAACCTGGAATCTCTGTCCGAGGTGACACTGGCTGGTATACCGTGCAATCTGACAATCTGCCGGAGATACATCTCCGCTAGCTGAGCCGTCGACTGACCAACTCTGAACGGAAGAAAGTGAGCCACCTTCGTGAGCCTGTCTATGACAACCCAAATAGCGTCTCTGCCAGCCAGGGTTCTAGGCAATCCCGTCACAAAGTCCATGGTTATATGCTCCCATTTCCACTCGGGAATCGACAATGATTGAAGTAGTCCAACTGGTCTCTGATGTTCAGCCTTAACTTGTTGGCAGACTAAACAACGAGAGACAAACCGGGCTATCTCCCTCTTCATGTCATTCTACCAAAAGTGCTGACGAATATCACAGTACATCTTCGTGCCACCGGGATGAATGGAATACTGCGAACTGTGGGCCTCTGCCATGATCTCCTGTCTGATATCTCCACTGGGTACACAAAGACGCTTACCATGTCGAAGTGTACCGTCTTCATGAATGCATAACTCTGGTCTTCGTCCTGCCTCACACTCTGCTCTGAGTCGCTGAAGCTTGGAATCTGCTGACTGCGCCATCCGGATCCTCTCGACTATAGTGGATTGAACTTGCATGCTGGCCATCAATGCCACACTGGAAAGGAGGACAACTTCTATTCCCATCTTCTGAAGATCGGCTAACAGCTCTGGTTGCGCTGTTAGGAAATAAATTCTGGCTCTCCTGCTCAATGCATCTGCAACAACGTTGGCCTTCCCAGGATGATACGGCAGGTTGACATCATAATCCACAAGTAGCTCCAGCCACCTCCTCTGATGCATGTTTAGATCCCTCTGGGTGAAAACATACTTCAGGCTCTTGTGGTCGGTAAAAATTTCTACTCTATCTCCGTACAAGTAGTGCCTCCACAACTTAAGTGCAAACACTACTGCTGCCAGCTCCAAGTCATGGGTTGGGTAATTTCTCTCATGATCACGAAGTTGTCGTGACGCATAAGCTATTACCTTCCCATGCTGCATCAGAACACATCCTAAACCTCTGCCCGAAGCATCACAATACACTGAGAATCTTCATGTTCCATCTGAAAGCGTGAGAATAGGAGCCGTCATCAAGCCTCGCTTCAATCTTTCAAAAGAATCCTGGCACTCTGCTGTCCAAGTAAACTGCACATGCTTGCGAGTCAACTGGGTCAATGGCACTAAAATTCGAGCAAAGTCTGAAACAAATTGCCGGTAGTAACCGGCCAACCCAAGAAAACTACGAACTTCTGCCACTGTGCTAGGTACCGGCCACGTTTCAATAGCCACGATCTTCTGGGGATCCACTTCAACTCCTCCTCGGGTGATGATATGACCCAAGTACGAAATGCGATCAAGCCAGAACTCGTATTTACTAAACTTGGCATACAACTGGTGCTCTCGAAGAATCTGGAGGACAATTCTGAGATGCTGCTCATGCTCCGCCTCACTCTTGCTGTAGACCAGGATGTCGTCTAGGAACACAATCACGAACTGATCCAAATAAGGCATGAAGATGCGATTCATGAGGTCCATGAATACAGCCGGCGCATTGGTTGCTCCAAATGGCATCACAAGGAACTCCCAATGCCCATACCTAGATCTGAAAGCTGTCTTCGGGATGTCCTGCTCTCTGAATCTGATCTGATGGTATCCTGACCGCAAGTCAATCTTCGAAAATACTGACGCCCCTTTGAGATGATCAAACAAGTCATCTATCCTCGGGAGAGGGTATCTGTTCTTGATTGTCACTGAGTTCAAGGTACGATAATCTACACATAATCTGGACGTACCATCCTTCTTTTTCACAAGAAGCATCGGGGCTCCCCAAGGCGATCCACTAGCACGAATGAATCCCTTGGTTCTGAGTTCTTCAATCATCTTGTACAATATCTCTAGCTCTGACGGCGCCATCCTGTAGACTCTCTCTGACACTGGGGCTGTCCCGGGAATCAAGTCGATGGTGAACTCGATCTCCCGCTCTAGCGGCATCCCTGGAAGCTCTTCTGGGAAAACATCTGGAAACTCTTTGACTATCCGAGGCAACTGCACTGCTGCTACTGCCATCCGCAATACTGGAGGGGAAGGTTCAACTTTGCCTCGGAAGAAAGAAAACTCTGGCTCTCCGGGAATGCTAAAAACAACCCTGCCAACGTGGCAGTCTATCCTAGCATACTGGTCCCTCAACCAATCCATCCCTAAGACCACATCATAATCGGCCATCGGGAACACTATTAATCTAGCAGGGAATTCTCTACCGCTAACTACGACCCGACACAAGGAAAACACTCTATCTACTCCCACAAGTCCGTTACCAGTAAGTATATTGAGACTTACTGATAATGACTCGGGCTCCAGTCCTACTCGTGTCGCAAATTATGCAGACATAAATGAATGCGAGGCACCAGAATCAAATAATACTGAAGCTGGAAAGGTGTTGACGAGAATAGTACCTACCACCACCTCACCTGGTGCTATTCCTTCTTCTCACATGGTCAAAGCCAGCACTTGACCATGTCCTCTGGGTGCGGGTCCCCTCTGCTGAAAATTCCTCTGCCTGCTCTGGATCAGGGCTTGGGCTTGGGCATACTGCTGCGGCCTCTGCTGCTGGAACGCCTGGGCCTGTGTCGACAATGGCCTTGGGAACGGGTACTGCAGCTGCTGCTGCTGCTGGACTGGTGCTGGTCCTCTAACTGAAGGACTAAAGAAAGCTGATGAACTCCCCCTGTTCGGGCAGTTCCCAACCCTGTGGTCCGGGGTACCACAAACCAAGCACAAACCCTGTGCTCTGCGACACTCTGATACCACATGCCCTGGCTTCCCGCAGTGTGAATATCCCACCGCGGAAGACTGCTTCTGCTTCTGCTGCTGAAGGTGCGTCGGGGTGGAATGCTGAACAGACGTCACTGAGGCCGCCCGCCTCGGAGCTCCAATGGTCAAAGCCCTGGCTGCCGGGGCTGGTGCTGATGACTGATTCATCTGGCCGTGAGATCGCTTTCGACCTCCGGTCCTATCCACAATCCTCTGGGAGGTGTATTCATGCCTCCAGGCTGCTCTCAACACTGCATCAAAAGTCTGATGCTCAAACTGCTCCACCGCCAATAAAATCTCTAGGTGGAGCCCCTGCTGGAACTGCTGGGCTCTATCGAACTCGATTGCTACCAGGGTGGGAGCAAACCGAGTAAGCCTGGAGAACTCGGTCGTATATCCATCGACCGTCCTGCCCATCTGCTTCAGATTGGTGAACCTCGTCTGTAGATCATACCAAGCTACAGCATCAAAATACTTGGTCTGGAATCTCTTCCTGAATACTGCCCATAAAATAGGGGCCACTAATCCATCGGCCTGCGCTGCCCACCAGCTGCGGGCAAGACCTAGTAACTGCAGGCACACTAAGGCCACCTTCTCATTCTCTGGAGTCCTGGCTGCTTCTAGAATCACCTCTGTGTCCTGAAGCCATGCATCTGCAGCGATCGCATCTTCACTACCGTCGAAGAAGGGAGGGTTCAAGCGCTTGAAGCTGTTGGCCGCGCTATTACCCTGATGACCTCCTCTGGTCAAAGCATCTGCCACCGCCTGGTGCAAGGCATCTCCGCGACGATTTTGGGATGCTAATAATGACCTGATGAGACCCACCAAAGTGCCATCATCAGGCTCTGCAGGCTGGACGGGCTGAACTGGTGGTTCTCCTTCAGTAGGCATGACTCTGGAGGCTACTCCTGAATGTTGGGCTTGATCTCCGGGTTGCTGCTGGTCCGCGGGAGGTGCTCCGTCTTGCTGATCGGCAGGTCCAGGAACAATGCTGCTGAAGAAGACGACATAGGGAACAATAAGGAAGGACCATGACAGATCAACGATACAAGCATGTGATCAGGTCAAGATTCTCAGGGATTTGAAGATACGAGCAGAGATCAAGGGCGAATACTGATTGAGACATCTATTCGGTAAACCCTCACATATCTTGATTTACAAGACCTGCATGGGCCACCACTAAAACTATGTCACGCCCCAGAACTATAATACTGGAGAGCGGGGGCATACATAGCCAGCTACGTATAATGAAATGGAATCCACGTCACTATACGGTCACGACAGTCTAGATATATGAGGGTTTAACTACAATCCATCAGTCTCCTATGGTCAAGAACAAGCCTATTGTCTTAATCACAAGCAAGTAGTAACAGTCACAAGATATCAGAACACCAAATATACAATAGTAAGGCGTCCCATACATTACATATTCGGATGATCATGAAGCTAGTCGGACAAAATGTCAGGACTAGCAAGAGTTTCAGTCATACATGATCAACCCTAGGATTTGTCAATCATGTTACAGCCCGTAGGCAGACAGTAAATAAAGGTGCAATACGAGCTAACACGTGCTCGGTGGCTAAACGCCTCAAAAGAATAATTTTACAAATATAGTGGGAGGACAAAAGAAACCCACTCGTTGCCCTGGTTACGCCGGGTGGTCACCATCGGGCTGGAAGACAGGTGGATCCTCTGTTGCTGCTCCGATATCTGGCCACACAAAACCAGCTGGGTCAAACCCCAGAAAGAGCAAGTGCCACAAAGGAGGCTTCACTTAGGAACTAAAACCAGCATATCACAAGAGAATATTAAAGATAATAAATAAAGAACTCATAATAATAGGGATAACAACAGTAAACTGAGTACGAAGAAACCATTCAAGTTGCCAGGTCACAACCCTTAAACCAAACAAGGACCGGGGTTATAACCCTTCACCTGAATAGAAACTCGTCTCAAATACTATTGGTATAGGGAAGACAATAAACGAAGAGAGGACACAGAACTGCTCCGGGAGCCAGGTTACAACCCTTAAACCAAACAAGGACCGGGGTTGTAACCCTTCGCCTGAACAGAACTGGACCCCTGATCTTTATTGCTAAGGCCAGCATAAATAATCATGGTATTAAAATAAGGTAAAAGAACATGACGAGCATGGCATGGGGTTGCAATAAGACAATAAACGAAGAGAGGACACAGAACTGCTCCGGGAGCCAGGTTACAACCCTTAAACCAAACAAGGACCTGGGTTGTAACCCTTCGCCTGAACAGAACTGGACATCCGATCGTTATTGTTTAAGGCACGCATCAATAATCATGTCATGTCACAACCTTTCACAGGCTCAGGATAAGACTAAGCTGGAATAAACTCCATCCAATCAATCACGGCCAATCAAGAGTACGGTTTGATACTTTTAACTAACTAGGGTTATCACAGGCCTAGTTACTAGCAAGATGCAATGAGATTATCCCAACAGCCATAAGCCCTGCTGACCATCCGGTTATCCGGGTCGAATGTCCATTTAAAAGGGTGTACCATATGACTGTGTGCTGGAAATATGCCCTACTCGACGGTAGGCTACAAGTCCACTTAATGCATCCAGATAACGGGATTGCCTGTAGCTGGAAATCTCTTCATGACTACTGAATCATTCTAGTTAATTAGCCTTAATCAATTTTAGTAGGTACCCCTGACCGTGGTACTCTGGGATCCCCATCCTAGACATGATGCAAGACAGTATCAGTTTATTTGTACAAACACAATCGTCCACGGTGTCCAGGTCTTTCATACTTGTCATGTCGTGCTAGCTGTCGTAACAACATATCGAGGTGTATCATGTCATGATTACTTATAAAGAGTGCGCCACGACGGACCACTATCGTGTTTTATCCTTACATCATTATAAATGAGAAAAATTTGCATAATTATTTAGTATCATATTCTGGAAGCCAAGGAAAAGATCTACAATTTTTATGTTGGGAGTTGGGAAAATTCTGGCCATAAATCAGCCAAATAGGACAAGAAAAACAACCAAATTAAACACTATACGGCCAAGGGTGAATTGGGGGCTCATGCGGCTGTAGATGGGTACTCATCTATGCGGCTGAGTAGATGGGTACTCATCTATACGGCTGAGTAGATGGGTACCCATCTATGCGGCTAGGTACATGAGTCTCATGCGGCTGGGTAAGTGGGTACCCATCTATGCGGCTGAGTAAGTGGGTACCCATGCGGCTGAGTGAATAAATCTCATACGGCTGGGTAAGTGGGTACCCATCTATGCGGCTAAGTGAATAAATCTCATGCGGCTGGGTAAGTGGGTACCCATCTATGCGGCTGAGTAAGTGGGTACTCATCTATGCGGCTAGGTACATGAGTCTCATGCGGCTGGATAAGTGGGTACCTATCTATGCGGCTGAGTAAGTGGGTACCCATGCGGCTGAGTGAATAAATCTCATGCGGCTAGGTAAGTGGGTACCCATCTATGCGGCTGAGTAAGTGGGTACCCATCTTCTCAGAAAATCTGAAAAGGATGGCCATGGAACCCATAGCTTCTAAGCTCCATAAAACCTTCACCGTAAGTCCAAATTTGGACTTCCATAGGTCAAAATGGGGTAGAACAAAATTCTCTACAACATGGAACCATCAAAACTTGGAAATAATAAAGTTAAATAGATTAAAACCCAAGAGATCCAAAATACTATAATCTTAGAACTAGAAGAATTTAGCCATGAAAATTAAAAATGCCAAGCACTAAAGTGTCTTAGAATGTTGCAAGGAAGAAAATGGAACAATAAATCTTTTAGTTCCTCCATGAAGCAAGATGCACTTGCCTAAGCTCTCTCTTTCTCTCACTCTTCTGGTGGTTGAAGAAGTAATGGTGGAGAAGAAGAAGTAAATGAAGAGAGAGAATAAAGAAATGGGTTAATAAATGATGATGGTGGTGGTAGGTAGGGGTTCTCCCCTTGGTTCATGATGAACCAAGGCAACCCAAGTCTAGCCGAACCAACCCAAAATAAACCGGGCCAAGCCAAGAGATATGCAATACAAGAACAAATACGTACACGTATTCTAAGATACGTAATACGAACTACAGACATTACACTAACTATGAACACGGTCTACAAATCAATGATACAAGTATATAAACAGGATATGAAAAGATACATGGCAACAATATGAGGAAAACTGAATAATAATTAAAGACAGTGCATGTAAATAAAGCTGTGTAGAAAGGCAAGGTATACTTGCCTTAGGTCCTGAGCTGCTGGTAAGAATCGAGCTCGGGGTCAAAAGTCCAAATAACCTGTATTAGGAATTTCCATATTAATACATTATGGAACTATCATGAATCCACTTATCTCTAAGCCTTATTCCATATGATACTTACCCGTTTATTTATTACCATATTAGTCTTCTAGGTTCACTAATACTCTAACCTACTTCATTGCCTTAATCACAAGATTTCTTGTAATGACACCCTATTCATCTATGTTCCAGAGATCTATGTTCGTCCCAGTTCCATATACAACACTTGTGTTATAGTACATTGTTTAGTGCCTACTCTATGGTATACTCCCCTCCAATACCCATAGTGCCTACCATGTTGTGCCTAGCCTGTGACAAGGCTTGTGTAACTTTTGTGGTTTATTAGTTACTATTCCTACCAAGAAACCTTTGTTCTGTAGGAACATATGCACACAGGATCCCATACATTGGCCTGCTCCTTATAGGATATACTAATTTCGACTAGGATTCCTGGGTGCAGGACATGGGTCTCCACTCCAGGTATCTGGACTAGGGATGATATGGATGGGCAGGGGATTCCTCTCCCATACTGGTATTTGAACTGCACTCGGCAGTTCAACCCCCCTGAAATGGGAACCTCTGTCCTTAATGCAGTTTGATAAAACACCTGTCCTGCTACTAGGCATTAGCTATACCCAGGTACCCCTGGTTGCAACCATCAAGCTGACATCTCTGAGGTTGGACAAGTATGTGATATGGTTTAAATACTAGGGAATGTGAAAATACCTGTATCATGTTAAGGGCTGAATGTAGTATAAAGGAAAGGTAATATACATCTCTTATGGAGACTAACCTGGACTGATACAGGCCAACTCAGGTGGACTGGTCAGTGAAACAATGAGGCTAAACCCCTTGTCCCTGTGTGGCTGATCTATGGATCAGGGGAAACTGTCAATACTCTCTAAGTTCAACCTCATGTCTGAACCCCATCTACCATTGATACAACCTAGCACATATATACATTTCTAACTGATCATTATAGAAAGCAGGGAAATGCTTGACTGACCAAGTTAAAAAGGGGGACATACACTAAGGGTCTCACACTGCCGGAATAAAGAGTAAGCACTAGGCATCCCAACCAACTGAGCACGGGATCAGGTAATGCCTGGGCAACAAAAAGGACTCAGCAAAAGGAGGTATACTGGGTTATGGTTAGCAATGGACAGGACAGTATGTTAATGACTGAAATTAAATAGGGCTATAAGCAAATAAATGTAGGACATGGTTATAAGAGTCCAATATCTCATCTTGTGGACTGAACCTTCATAGGTACAGAACTTGACTGAACTAGGCATGTAGGCAGTTAGTGAAGGGTTAAGGTAATAGTACCATGGTGTACTGTAGAACTTACCTCAAGTGACATACTTGTTAGCATTTGTGTTCTGATACATGGATGTATTAGAAGGGGCTAAAGTGTTCAGGGTAATTAACCTATGGTCTGGCCATTCCTTCCTACCACACCAAGGTTATACGGGTGTACCTTATGCTAACCCAGCCCACACTAAACTCGAAGTATTAGCCACAGAGGTGACTGGTAATCCCGGGCTCCCAGCCTTGTGTCTCTGTTTGTACAGGCTAGTACATCCTCCATAGGCCTGTACAACCCACTGATATGTAGGTTATGTAAATTCTAGCAACTGAGGGCCTCCAGGAAATGAGACCATCAGGTCCAGAACAATGGTTGAACCCAATATGAAGGCTGAAAGCCAAGTGCCAGCACTCATCAAGTACAATAAGGAGTTTTTGGGAAGGACACGAGACCTGTTCTTCTAGTAGAACTCATCTATAAGAGCCCATCATCATCTGAATTTTCCACATACATCAATTTTACAAACTGCTCAACAAAATATTCCATATTGATACTCAAAACTTCACCATCTTTAACTGATACTCAAGTACACTTAACCTTATAAGGCACCATCTATATCTGAACTAAGAAAATATGTAGGATATCTTATTGGCAACTGAACAATGGGAACCTGGCTATATACCAAGTTCAAGTACTAGGCATCTGTAAAATATAATGGGGGGTTGCACTGGACCATACTATAAGAGGTAAATGGGACTAAACTCACCTTAGCTATGCTCAGTGGACTGAATGGGATATAGAGGACTGATTCATGTTTAAAATTACTGAGATTGCCAGGTGAACCATTCCTATTTAGAATCACTAAGGTTTCCAGGTGAGCCTGGCAATGGCGTGGGTTCTACTTAATATTCAAGTTATTAATGTCGTACACACCCTAGTAGCTAATGGTGTTAGGAAGGCTTCATGACAGTTTCCTGTCAAAATATGCAAGATAGGTCATATGATGCACTGGCATGTCAATCTATTGGTATGCCAGAACAGGGCACAATGTGTCATGATTAACTCATGCTCGATTCACAATTACTCCCACAAATCCCTGGTTTGTGCATATGATCGAACACCTAGGTTTCTCTCCTTGTATTGATTTAAAACAACAATAGCAAACCTATCAAAGGATCAATTTAATGAATTGAAACTAAGGTGGTCAGGACATTACCTGTTGAAAGCGGATTGCTACAACTCCTCTATTCCCTCTCGATGCAGAGCAGAGAACAACTCGTGGCAGGGAATTTAGGGTTTGGGGGTGGGCAGGGTCGTCTGATCCGTGGAATTTATACTAGGGTTCGAAGATCAGAGGAGATAAGGAGAATTGATTGTTCCTATCTCCGATTCTGTTGAGGATTAAGCCTCGGGTTTAAATCAAATTCAAAACAGAGGTTAAGTTTAAAAAGGAAAATTTGAATAGGGCAATTGCATCTAGGTCCCTGCCAACACCTATATTACCAATTGGTCCCTGCTGGTATTAAAAGTAAACAACTAATATAAAGCATAAATTTTTATATGTGAGACAAATACTAAACAATAAATAATAATAAAAAAATATAGGAGAAAATTTGGTCAAGGGGTTGACACTATCCCGTCCCTATACTTTAAATCTATATTTTCCAGAACCTTAGCGACGGAATGTTCCATATATTACGTCGCTCTTTCCGTCGCTATACTGTAATTTTTCAGATATTCCGTCGCTGTTCCGTCGTTGTCCCGTCGCTAAATACAATTTTGTGTGTTTATATTTGTGTTTCCTACACTCCACATCCATGTTGACAGTTACACACACAATATAGAGTCATATAAACAGTTTCCAATACAGATATATTTACACACATACCAAAAAGTTTACAAATAGTTTCCAAATACACACATACCAAAAAGTTTACAAATAATTTCTAAATACAAACAGTTTCCAAATACACACATACAAAAAATGTTCCAAATTGTTTCCAAATACAAACAGTTTCCAAACAATATCTACGTCGACAGCGGCGGAGGAGGCGACGGGTGGGTGTAGCTACCCAGCACATTTTGTAATGCGTCTTCGAAATCCTCCCGAGATAGAGGAACTCTCGAAGTCAGTGCTGGATCCGTCGGTGTTGTAGCCGGAGGTGCTGTAGCCGGATGTGCTGGAGTCTGTAGCGGAGCTGTATCGGTCGAAGTCTGAACCGCCGGAGCCGCAGTCGGAGCCGGAACGACCGGTACTATAGGTGTCGGAGCAGAAGCTCCTGCACTACCGTATATGTAATTTTGTAAATCCCATAATATACGGGTAATAGTGACCTGGTCGTAGACGGCAGCACCGCCGGTCGGAAGTACTGGTACAGGTAGAGGTGGAGGTGGAGGTGGAGGTGGAGCTCTGGAAACGACGGACAACTGGGATGCAAACGATCCAATACCGTATATGCTGCCGCCTTTCCCTACTCCGACCGTATCTACCCATAGTTTGTTCCTATCCGTCGGCTGGCTAGGTCCAGCCCCCTCACCTCCCTCAACCCCCTCACCGACCCGACTCTCAAACTCCTCCTATATTATATTAACGTAAATAAATTTATAGTTAATATAAAGACTCATAGTAATGTACCGATAATGATATCAATACTCATAGTAATGGGCCAATACCGATACTCATACTCATATAGTAATAGATTGATATCGATACTCACATAGGAATGGCTCGATACCGATACTCTGAGTATCAGACCATTCCTATTAGTATCGGTATCGCAATCGAAATCGGTATCGGCCCATTACTATATGAGTATGGGGTACCGATATCGATACTCGTAGTCCGATCATCTACAATTATAAAAATGTAATACATATAAAGAATAAGAAAACTCATATAAGCTTTGGCGGCCCGCTCATCTACGAGCTTCCCATCGCTCTTGCGTTTGTGGGTATGCGCAAAGACTGTGGGGAAGTCGACGGTGTCCGGATCTCCGCCTTTCCCGACGACCTCCTCGCGCTTGCACAATTAAACATAAATTAATACTCATTTTGTAGAGTGTAACGCCCCAGTCCCAAAATATGTAGGACTAGGAACATAGACATGCCAGCTGTATTTATACGAAGTACACTCCAATGTATGGAAACCTCGTATGAATACATAGGCTGTAAAATGCAGTAGAACCATAACTAATCTCATCCACACAAAATAAAAGAATAGAAGATATCATATAATCAACTATGAAATTTTCATTTGGTACATGTAGTTGGGCGGAGACAAATCCACTACCAACTATGAAAAGAAATACATAACAAAAGAAAGATTTTGGCGAGCGAAGCAAAGACGATCCAAATGCAATCATCCTCGAAGAAATAGCGATGATCACGGCTAGAGCTAGAACACATGCGAAAGACAATAGCACACACCTAGTGAGATAACCAGGTCCTCAGAGGGACGTAACAAGACACATAATATCATGCCATATAAACTGAATAAATATTGCTCAAATAAATAAGTCAATTGAATTATAACATGGTCCAATACACACCTATTGAACGAGCGTACCATTCCCCCAACCAAACAAGGACATGAGATGGTAAACTAATTCACGGCGACGTATCTTTCCATGCTATGAATCCAATATGGTATCCGGACCCCAACAAGGTTCAATACCTTCTCATCGGAGTAGTAAGTCACACCTACAACCAAACAAGGATAAGATGTGACGAACTAATCTGGGACAAGCTATTGTTCCAAGCCACGGTCAGATACAAGTACCCAAACCAAAAGTACTCGTACCTAACGGATAAAGGTAGCCTAACCGTTCTAAGTGAAATGTAGTTAAGAACAATCCTTCCTGCGCATGGACCCTGGCTAAATAGGATCGGCATGGTCCCCCTATTGGGGAACCAGAGACCCAATCAGTAAGAGCATAACGTTCCGCAGAACGTCAGTGGCCGTCAGTAATCCCGGGTAATCTGACCCGCGTCTCCGGCGGAGCTCACGGGTTACAAAAGAAAAAGTGCATCGAAGCCCATACGCTAAGGAATTGTCCTCCCCGCCCAATGCCTACTATGTTGTATCCACAACAGAAAATCTCTATAACCGCTAAGTCAAACTAGCATGCAATTCTATTAGCGGTTAATCCTATCGCACGGCTTGTACGTACTGGTGGCCAGCCAATCACGCACGTCCGTGTTCTACATACGACACACAACTTCGTGGTACAACGTGTCAAGGCCATGAATGCAACACACAAAGGTGGTCCCTTAAATCTAGGTTTATGTGTAAAAAAAATAATACATAGCAGGAAATATAAATGAACAGTAAGTTCGAACAGGTTATGCCATGTATCACAGTTTATTTTGCATAAAAAAATAATAAATAATGCATGAAATATGAGCTAAAATAAATAAACAGCAAATGGCAAGGTGTCTTGCCTAGTAGGACGTCTGGTGTACTGCAATGATCAAGGTGGCACAAACTGCGACTTTGGTGTAATAACTATACATGGTGACCTCGGTTGGTGGCACGGACAGTTCCATCGGGTCAAGAGTGGTCAGATTAGTTAGGGACGACGTAATGAAGTACAGAATTGGCGAGGGAATAGGAGTAATGGGCTTAGTCACGAACTGGAGGAAAATCGAAGGAATTTGGAAAATTTTAATATATATATAATTTTAGAAAAAAATTTATAATGCTTGAATGCTATATTTTATTATCCCAAAATATAGTAAAATTATTTTAGGTCAAAAAATTAATTTACTTAGTAAATATTTCGTATACTACTTGAAAATATATTTGATAACTTGGAAATTCATTTTTATTAGTCACAATACTTTCTAGGAATTTATTGGATATAATTACATATGTATATATATATATAATATATTGAGAGTCAATAACTAAATAAAGATACTAATTAATAATAATAAATATAATATTCTTCAAAATATATATACATGCTTACTGTTGAAATACTTATAGTATATAATACTTACAACAGTACAATATACCAAAAATTTATTTTTATAATAATAATAATAATAATAATAATAATAATAATAATGATAATATTAATAGATAATAATAGTAATAATAATCTTAATAATCATACTAATACTAATAACAATATTAGTAATAATAATGATAATAATAATAATTACTAAAAGAAGAAGAAAACAATTAAAATTTACCAAACACAAAAAAACAATCACTACCAAAATTAGTGGTTTTAGCGACGCCCAAAAACGTCGCTAAAACAATAAAATTCGTCGCTAATATGAAGCACCGACGCAATTACCGACGTCTAAGTTTTGTCGCCGTTTCCTTAGTCGCTGATTACAAAAACGTCGCTGAACGTCGCAATTACCGACATCCAGCGACGTAACTGTACGTCGGTGAGTTCTCGACGTATACCGTCGTGTCGTCGGTATATTAGCGACGTACATGTAGTCGCTACACGTCGGAAACGTCCTGGAATAATTCCCGACGTCACCGTCGTTTCGTCGGTAATATAGCGACGTATATGTAGTCGCTACACGTCGGTAAAGTCCATATATTTTTTTGCAGCTAGTCGTCGGTACACGTCGGAAAAGCGTCGGTGACCTGTAATTTTTTTGCAGTTAGTCGTCGGTAAGTGTCGGAAAAAACGTCAGAAAAATGTATTTTTTTGCAGCTTTACGTCGGTAAACGTCGGAAAATGACGTCGATAAACGTCAGTAAGCGTCGCTAAACGTCGCTAAAATTGTAAAAAAAATAAAAAAAATAAAACACAGATTCTATATTACCACTCACAATTCAAGATGCTACACATATAGGTACACATTCAAATCCCCACTCACAATTCCAAATCACAGCGCATTCAAACCCCCACTCACAATTCAAGATGCTACACATATAGCTTTAATCTAATTTAATTAACATCCAATCCAAACACAATTAACATTTATCGACGAAGGAATTAACATCCAATCCAAACATCCAATCCAAACAAGTCATAAGTCAAATCGATACAAACACAAATAACATCCAAATCCAAACATCCAATCATAAGTCACAAACATATGATGATACAAACACAAAAAAAAGTCCTAACTAGGACTACTAGTGATCTGGTGCAGGAGGGGCACCGCCGCGACGAAGGGATAACAACTCCTCATACTCCGCAAGTGAAATCGATACAGATGGAGCGCCAGGCTGTGACGTCGGTGGAGTCGGTGTCGAAGAAGAAGGCGGTGGAGGCGGCGGAGTCGACGACGATGAAGGCGCACCCGTACCAGCATGCTCCAACGCTGTAAGTCGCTGGTTGTATGAATCCATGATAGATAACATTCTACCAGTGCTCTGGACCATCGAATCCTGCGCCAATCTCACCTTCTCGGCCATGGTCACCTGTCCTGTCTGCAACTCCGTCACCGTGCGCTCTAACCCTCCAACGGTGCGCTCTGTCCTCTCAGTCGTCTCCACGAGCCCCATAATGGCGCGGTCGAGCGCATCCAATCGTGCTATCAGCGCAGGATCGTCCGTAGGGTGCTGAAACTGCTGCTTGATCCGTCGTAGCAGGTCGTCACGGATAGACTCCATCATCTGGTGGACTCGGGCAGACTCCTGGGACGGCTGTGGACCATGCACACTAGCAGGAGATGTCCTAGAGGACTGGGTCGCAACTAGGGCGCCATAGGATCCCGTACCGTAGTACGTACCCCTATGGAGGCCACCAGCGGCGGTCATCCACAGCTCGTCCTCCGATAGAGCTTGAGTGGGCTGCGAGGAAGTACCGGCCACTCCTGCATCAGGTGCACTAGCAGTCGCCCGTTCCCGCAGCCTCTTATACTCGGCCTAGAAAGTATGGATAGTACTCTATGATTTCTAATTTCTAATTAATGTACTTATTTTTACTAACTTCATGAATATTTATTTGCATCATATTTACTAAGTTATATTAAAATTGACACGAAGTATTAAATTAAGATAACGTATTGTAATACTTACATAGGTCTGCTCGGCCCTCTCGTCAATAAGGACTCCGCCCTTCCGATGGGTGGCCAGGAAGACGGTCACCATGTCGGCGTTACCGACCTTCCTTACCTATAATTAAATATATTATCTTAGTAATAATTTATCGGATTTGCATTAAAATAATATTTCTAAAAGAGAAAGACATACCAGACGACGGAAATGTTCCGTTATCGGAATCGACCCACCGCACCACTTCGAGGCATGTTGCCTAGCCGCCTTAGCCTTCTCCGACTTCTCCTTGTACCTTGGCTCGTTGAATCGAGCCTTCATCGCATTCCACTGATCAGGGGTGATCCAACCTTTGATCGGCTTTCCAGCACGATCACGTTCCTTCTGATCATTAATAGAGTCGCGGATCAGCTTAGCAGCGACGGAAGGAAACATCCCCTCGATCAGCTCGGCCCGGTGCAGTGGATAGTAAAACATATCCTAGAACAGTACGAAACCAAAAATTTATCAGTTATATATAATATGCATAAATTAAATGATTCATGTTAAAAACAAATCTATTTTAACCTTGAAGCGCGTAAACCAGTAGTTCTTCCTTTCGTCTGGAGCATCAGAGTAGTTAATCCAGGGACCACCATAATTATGCCTCAGCATATCGCCTAGGCGTCTCTGTACCCCTGGAGGACGATATCTATACAGACATATTATATTCATGAAAAAAGTTAATTTATGATAAAAACAGAAAAAAAAATCATAAACCAAAATACCTACTTTGTACCGTCGGCCCAGATCTCCGTCCTCCCCTCCTCCGGAGGTGCGCACGCATCATCTTCATGATGCTGGTCGGCCGTCGGCGCATCCTCCTCGACCGTCGGCGTAGCCTCCGCCATCTGCTCATCCGTCTCCATCGTCGTATCAGCATCAGGAACGCTAGACGGGCGAGCACTCTCAACAGGCCTGGAACTACTCGTCCCAGGAGATATGCCACATGATGTCGTCCCAGCAGGCCCAGCTACTGTCCGATATGGAGGAGTAATCGGCGACGAAGATCCAGAGCCGGTACCAGTAGGAGGTACCGAAGGAAAACTCCGTCCTCTAGCAGTACCTGTAGGAAGTACTGGAGGATCATGTCCTCGTCGTGTCCCTCGTAACGCTCCGCGACGACCTGCCATACCTGATAACAGTATATGATAGTACAAGAAATTAAATAATAGAGACTAGAAATATGAAAGTACAACAAATAATAGAGACTAGAAATATGAAAGTACAACAAATAATAGAGACTAGAAATATGACAGTACAACAAAGATAATAACCAAGGTAACATATGATGATACATTCTACAATAAACATCTAAGTCCAGATAATATATTCTAGAAGAAACATCTAAGTTCAGATAAGTATATCTCTCTCAATCATCTTCAGAATAATCATCTTGTTCGTCTTCCTCGACCTCATCTTCCTCTTCCTCCTCATCTTCACTTTCGTCTTCACCTTCGTCGGCTTCGTCTTCCTCTTCGGATAATTCTACATCTTCTACATTATGTGTCGTGTAATGCGTAACTTCCGTGGAGTCCACATCGACAATATTGGTTACAGGAGGTAGCTCGTCCTCCTGGTAAGCTTTTTCATCAACATCAAAAGTATCTCTAGCTTTAGTCTTGCATACTGCCCACCAGTCAGACTTCGTTGCTCCCCGTCTCGGATAAGCTGTGAAGTACACGAGCTGAGCCTGAGTTGCTAGGACAAACGGTTCGTAGCCTTGATATCTACGCTTGTAGTTTATATCCACAAGACCATGCTTGTCAATTTTCCAGCCTTGATTTTCAATCGGATCGAACCATTCACACTTGAACAACACGATCTTTGCAGGTTCTCTGCCATAATTATATGACAACTCCACAATCTCTCGCAAGATGCCAAAGAAATCATTTCCTGGATCGACGTCTTTGTAGTTCGAAGACTTGATACACAAACAATTGTTCTTCGTGGAATCAAGATCCAGGAAGCTGTCTCTGATCGGAGCATTTGTCGACTTGAACCGAAAGCCATTGACACAATAACTTGGCCATGTTTTAACAAAAGTAATTGGTCCCTTGGCAAGAGTTCTAATTAATTCAATCTCGGGTGAAATTAGACGATCGACCTGAATATAAAAGAAGAGATAATAAGTTATTTATTGCGCAGTTGCATTAGAAGAGGCCAGTAAATATTACCGAGCTGCTTACATATTCGCTCAACCAAGAAGGAAAATGACGTCTCATTTCTTGTTCTAATGCTTCGTCTGTTAGGTAGGGTCTAACCAGCCTCAACTCATCATTATATGTGCTAGAAAACAACGAAGCATTAGAACGATTAGTACAATAATATTAGCTTATACTATTACATTGAGATGACGTAAACTCATCATTCCTTACTTACCCCTCTAGCTTTTCCACTTCATCCTCGTCGCAATTGAGTAATACATACAACTGAGCAGCCCTTAGCTCTTCGTCATTCAAATATCTCTTCTTCATTTTCCCCGAAGGCTTTCCGGACGCATTGAATACTTTCAGTATTCCATCATTAAATTCTTGATATCCGTCGTCGTTTCTCGGAGCCCTCGTTCTATTCGTAGCAACATGAGGTTTGAAATAGGAGGAGCAGAAATTTGTAATCTCCTCGAGAATATAGGCTTCACAAATAGAACCCTCGACCCGAGCCTTATTTTTTACCTTTCTTTTTAGGTGATTCAAATGTCGCTCGAACGGGTACATCCATCGATATTCGACGGGTCCACCAACACATGCCTCGTAGGAAAGATGAATCGGCAAATGCTCCATAGAGTCGAAGAATCTAGGAGGAAACACCCTCTCTAGCTTGTACAGTGTTACCGCAATGTCGTTCTCTTGCTTTTCTAGACGATCAACGAGCAATTTCTTAGAACAAAGGTCCCTGAAGAATATGCTAAGCTCCGTCAATGGATCCCAAACTGCCTGCGGTAAGAATTCCCGAAATGCAATCGGAATTAACCGCTCCATGAATACGTGACAATCATGGCTCTTCATACCTGTCAGTTTGTTCTCCTTGAGGTCGACGCATCTTCTCAAGTTTGAAACATACCCATCTGGAAATTTCAGACCTTGAATCCACCTACAAAGCCTCACTTTATCCTCCTTCTCCAGTGAGAAAATTGCCTTAGGCTGCTTCAACTTCCCATTCCCGTCCTCTATCAAATGCAATGCAGGACGTCTACATATTTCTTTCAAGTCCAATCTAGCCTTAGGATTGTCTTTCGTCTTCTCCTTTACGTCCATTACAGTATTAATTATGTTGTCAAACACATTCTTCTCGATATGCATGACATCAAGGTTATGTCTAATCAGATTGGTGCTCCAGTATGGCAGATCCCAGAATATACTCCTCTTCGTCCAGTTATGAGTGCGACCAAATCCGTCACACTTGTAGCCCGTAGCAGGCTGCTCAATAGCACTTGGTAAATCTCTAACCTTCTCCCATATCGTGGCTCCGCACCACCTTGTCGGTGGATCACCCTTCTCCACAACGCCAGCACGAAAAGCATTCCTGTTCCTCCGGTACGGATGATCCTTCGGCAGGAATTGTCGATGACAATCGAAGAAGCACGGTTTGCCTCCGTGTTTCAAACGGAAAGCCTTAGTGTCGTCCATGCAACACGGACATGAAAGACGACCATGCGTGCTCCATCCAGATAACATTCTATAGGCCGGAAAGTCGTTGATGGTCCACATAAGTGCTGCCCGCATCTGGAAATTTTGTTTTCTAGATACATCGTACGTGTTGGAACCTACTTCCCACAGCTGATTCAACTCATCAATCAATGGCTGTAAATAAACATCGATGTTCCTTTTCGGATTGTTCGGACCTGGGATAATAACGGTGAGGAACATATATGGAGTCTTCATGCACATCCAAGGCGGTAGATTGTACGGGGTGACGATCACAGGCCAACACGAATACTGGGATCCCGAAAGTCCGAATGGGGTAAAACCGTCAGAGCAGAGACCCAATCTAACATTACGCGGATCAGAAGCAAAATCTGGATACTCTCGATCAAAGTGCTTCCATGCTTCTCCATCAGATGGGTGATCCAACACTCCTTCGGTATGTTTCCGCTCATGCCAACTCATGTTTTCTGCAGTTTCCTTCACCATAAACAACCGCTGCAAAACGCGGCGTCAACTGCAAGTAGTGCATCGAAGAGGTAGGCTTCCTGGCACCGACAGACTTTCCTCTACCACAGGCCTTGTAGCGATCGACACCACAAAATCTGCAGGCGTCTTCATCCTTGTCGTCTTTGTAGTACAACATGCACCCGTTGCGACAGGCATCGATTTTTTCATATCCCATCCAGAGCGATCTAACCATCCTCTTAGACCGGTAGAAGTCTTTAGGCAACTTCGCACCCTCAGGCAATATTTCTATAAGCAACTCCATAATACGGTTGTAGCAATCTTGCGACATGTTAAAATCGGACTTGATGCTCAACAATCTTGTAACCACCTCCAACGGTGAATGATCCTCACAACCAGGATATAATGGAGTCCTTGCATTCTCCAGCAACTCCATGAACTGTGCAGCATCGGGGTTCGGTGCCTCCTCAGGTGCATCATGATCATCCGGATCGAAACTAGGCCCGGCCGCGTCAAAAACCATGTTCACCAACCCATCGTCGTAAGGAGCGTTGTTGTGGACATCCACATAAGGCTCGTACTCCGATGCTAAAGACACAAGTTCTCCGTGCTCGCTCCACTGATAGTAATTCGGCGTGAAACCCTTCGAGTACAAATGATACATGACATCCACTTCTGGATGATATTTCAAGTTGCGACATCTCACACACGGACACTTAATTTTGGTACCGTCCATGTACTGAGGGAACGTCTTGGCAAACTGCAGGAACTGGTGTACACCCTCTATGAATTCATCCCGCACACCGTACATGTCATCAGGATGACGGTTGTACATCCAAGTATGATTCCGCAGATAGTAATTCAGCTCCATAATTCTGTAAGATAGATACATCAAGGTAGTGAATGATATGCAAGTGTCAAAGCTTTGAAATAGTACGTAGGTCAACCGAGGGATAGAGTTAATTGGAGAAGTTACTGGGGAAAGTGTAGACCGACATAAACTGACGCACGAAAATGAGGGTCTCAAAGCTGGAACAAGTCAAGTTGTGCTTTGGAAAAAGAACTCTTGCAAGCTCTTCGTTCACAAAGCAAGCTATAAATAGAGAATACAGAACAGAACCCTTGCTTTGTGCACAAAGAGCTTAACAAGAATAGAACATATCCAAAACACAACTTTACTTGTTACAACTTTGATCCCCAAATTCTCGTTTGTCAGTTTATGCGGTCTACACTTTCCGCAGTATATGTACACATGACTAACTTTTGTTTCGCGTGTTTGTGCGTACAGTGGTCAGAGATTATCGCGCATTGCATCCCCAAATTCTCTGAAGAAGCTTGTTGGGACGACCTTGGCTCTCTTGGAGGAGGATGCCATCAAGGAATCGAGTAATTACTAGGGGTTCTTAGTTTGTTTGAGAAGAATATATATAATGATTGGTTAGGATAGCTAGCTTTGTAACTCCTAATGTGATTTGGTTAGATCTCGTCGTTGCGCATCAGAGGCAACATGAGAATATAAACTTCCCCCAATCGATATAAGATAACCTAGTACGTTTTCAGTATTTTATCCATAATTTATAGTTGACAATAAGCGATGGTTAAACACCATCCACCCGTAAGTAAAGTTTCTCTTCCGAAAACTTCCAATGGCGAAACAACATTTGAAGGACAACAAACAAATAAAAATCTATCAAAATTGAAATATGAATCAAAACAAACTTCGACCACTCGATAGAATATATAACTAATATTCAGAGGTCAAAACAACTTAAGTATAGATCTTCTTGTCGTGTCGGAAGCATCACAGGTACAATTAAAACTAAAATAGAACCGGCACCGACATATAGAAAACGACCAATACATTTTCAACCAATACTAAAAGAGAAACCCTATTAGGCTATTACCATTTTTCCCCCCAAAAGGCACTTTCGTTTTGTTACTACTTTAGACACAAACCCTACCTTCACCTTAGGTACTTAACCTCCATTAGTGTGCACACGATGCTCATGATTGTATGGTACACAAACCAAAAATCCTATAACATATCAACTTTTGACTAAAAACTGAAATAAATTTCAGTAGAGGTTAATTTCATGCTTTTGTCATTGTCATATTTTCAAATTATTCCAAATTCCAACCATGATCTAGTACTCCATTAGCAGTTTAATTTCATGTATACTATCATAACAGCCCAGAAAAAAAGAAAAAAAGTAATAAAAATGGCGTTAGGGTTAGGGTTTACCAATTTGACGAGGGGGAGGAGGGAGTCGACGGTCTCCGGAGGACGGGGTCCGTGCTCGCGGCGGTCACGAAGGTCGAGGAGAGAGAGGGGGTCGGTGCTCGCGGCGGTCACCGACGGTCGGCCGGGGAGCTGATGGGGAGGAGGGGGAGGGTTGGGGAGAGGAGAGGGGTCGCCGAGGTCGGTGGGGGTCGCCGAGGGCGCGGTCGGACGGGGGTCGAGGGGTGGGAAGCCGGCTCGGGGTCGGGGGGGAAGGAAAATATTGGGAGGAAAGAATGGGGGGAATGAAAACTCGAACCTGACCTATATTCACACTTTAGCGACGTCATATAAAACGTCGGTAAACGTCGCTTGTATAAGTGTTATTAGCGATGAAGTAACAAATACGTCGGTAAACGTCGCTATATTAGCGACGGTTACCGACTTATACGCGACGTGAGCTTTTTAAAACGCTAACGTAGTATAATACGTCGCAGAACGTCGCTGTATGTCGCTACTACCGACGTCTTGCGACGTTATACAAAAACGTCGCTAAATCTTTTTTTCCCTGCGACGTTTTGTTAGAACGTCGCAAATTACGTCGGTAATATGACTTATTTTGGTAGTGAATCAGCAACAAAACAAATGATAAAAACAATAAAAATTTACCACAAAAAATTAAAAAATTTCAAACGCAATGCAGCAGTTAGTTGCAGCTGTTCTTCAAATTAAGAAAAGGGAAAGAAGGGAAGAGAGAGAGTAAGCGCGAGGGAGAGAGGGAGAAAGAGGCGAGAGAGTGAGGCCGGGAACGAAGCAGAGAGGTTGAGGGAAGAGAGATGAGCGGAGACAGGGAGGAGGAAGTCGGCCGGGCGCGGGTTCACCGGAGGGCGTCGATCGAGGCGGCGGCTAGGGTCGGGTTCACGGAGGGCGTCGATCGAAGCGGCGGCTAGGGTCGGCGGAGAGCGGTTGCGTGGAGGGGGTCGACAAGACGCGCGCCACGGTGAGGAGGTCGGAGGAGCGTCCAGTCGTGGTCGTCGGGTCGTCTGCCGATGGGAGCGGCGGAGAGGGTCGGCGAAGGCTGGCGGGAAGGGCGGCGTTCGCGCGAGCGGCTGGAGGCGGCGCTCCGATCTCCGGCCGGTGGGGACGGGGCAAGGCGCAGATTGGGGTAAGGTGGTTTGCTTGTGATTTCTTCTTCTCCCCCTTTTATTTTATTTTATTTTTTTGCCGACGTGGTGGTGGTTCGTCGGGACGGAGTGCGACGAAGTTGGGCGTGGTAGCCGCGGCGGGTGGACAGTGGGATGGTCGGAGGAGTGTGGGGTTTGGCCGAAGCATATGGCCGGGGTTGGTCGTCTGCATGGAGGAGAGGGGTTTTCCTGGTGGAGTCGTGGATGATGGGACTACGGAAGTTTCGACGGGGGTTGGTCGGTTCTATCGATCGGGTATGGTGGGAGCAGGGTCATGGTGGTGACAGTCAGGTGATGGTGGTGTTTGTTCTGGCGTAGATGGGGGTGATGATGGCCGCGGGGTGTTCGGCTGGGACAGGGAACAGGAGGCGGAGATGGTGTGGTGACAGTGGTTGCGGACAGGAGATCGCATGGGCTGGCCGTGGTGGCGAGGTCGGAGTGGCTGCGGGAAAGTCGGAGAGTAGAGAGGTGGTTAGGTTTAGGGTTAGAAAATTTTTATTGTGTCGGAAAAGTGTCCGACACGGAAAAAATTGTACATGTACCAAGAATGGAATAAGAGAGTCACCGGGGTCGGACCCGAGGCCGTCACGGCTGACACGAGGATGGATGGAACACCGACACGAGCACGCACGTTGTGGTGAAAATAATTTGTGGAGGAATTTGTGAATTGTAGCAATTTATGGATGAGTACCTGCCTATTTATAGGATGTGGGAATTCCCAGTTGGATAAGGATTAGGAATATTAAAAAAAACTAGTAGATGAATATTATTTGACTCAAATCAATTTAAACTAATCCTTTATAAATCAAATATAAATTTAAATCCAATTTCAAATCCAATTTAAATCTAATTAAATTCTACCTTTGTATTAATTCCATAAAATTAAATCAAGATTTAAAAATGGCCACAATAATTTTCAAATATATTTTCCAAAAATATCAATAATAATAATTTCGAAAATTACATTATTATTTAAAAATAAACTAATAAATAATTACGAAATATATATGTATACACAAATAATATTTACAAATATATACTTTTCTAGTATACCATTTTATAGGAAAAATTATTTATTATAACTGTCTAAAAAGGCCTTTCATAAAAAACTCATATATTTAGAAATTTTGATATCTAAAATAATTATTATATATATTATCTTGAAACTATAAAATAGAAAAAATATTTTTCTAAAAATATGTACGCTCGTACATATTCGCACTCGTCGAGCAATTACGAAAAATAAAATTTCGTGCGCGACGTACAATACGACTACGCGACGTACAATACAAAAATTTTAAATCAGTACCAAATTTAATTTAAAAAAATAGTAGAAATTTAGGGGTTTTACATAGAGTTTAAGACTTAAAAATTTGACAATTTAATAGAATACTCACCAATCGGCGCATGTGCTCCGAAGACGGGATCGAACCACCCGTGTGCTGACCAGCCTTAGCACGGGCAGCCTTCGCCTTCTCAGACTTGGCCAGATAGGCCGGGGTCTCCATTTTCTTCTTCAACTTTGCCCAGAAATCCGCTCTGAGCCACTCCTTGCACCCATGTTCTGATCCACTACCTCTCAGGCTCTCCAGCGCCTTCTGGTCGTGGATCATGTCACGTATCCTTTTGCTGGATACGGTCTTGTAGCACCTCCGGATGGCCTGGCCCCTATGCTCCGACCACCAGTACGACGCCTGCAAATAAGATAAATGCACATGAATGAACAATTTTTTGATACATATTGTAAAGAAAGACAATTATACTTACCCTCAGCGTGTCAAGCCAAACGAACCGCATCTCCGCCGGGATGTCGCCGAAGTTCAGGTACGGCCCATGGAAATTACAGTGAATCAAGTTGCCTAGATCTCGCCCAGTGCGAAACGGAAAAAACTTGAGATAAGAAAATAATATACGGCATCAGCTACTATGAAGAATATATGAATAAATATATGAATTTACAATGAACTAAAATACATATACTTACGTCTGTCCATCGGCCCACAGCTCCGAAAGATGGACGTCGGCTGGGCACTCTGGCAGCGTCGGAGGATCTCCTATGCGTCGTCTGTAGACTCCGCGCTCGACCACCAAGTCCGGATAGGGATTGGCCGCAATGGAAGCGACCGTAGGGGTAGAAGCGGCCGGAGTGGTCGTTGGAGTAGTCGTAAGAGTAGTCGTCGGAGTAGTCGTCGGAGCATTAATCGAAGGAGTAGCTCCCCCGACCGATGAACGGACCACGCCCAGAGATAACCTATCATGAACATCTAGGAACTCGTCCTCGTAGACAGATGGACGGCCTGGACGCTCCAAAGGAGCCGGACGTGAGCCAGACCCATGCTGCAAACGTCCACGTCTGCCTCCCGCCATAGGCAAATCTGAATCACGTACACGTCCACGTCCGCCTCCCGCCATAGGCAAATCTAAAAATGCATATGTAATACACATATTTTTAATTCTGTATACTTCACACTTGCTATATGTAATCGAGATATGCATATGTTTTCGATACATAAAACCTAACTACTAATACATACGCATTCCCTTCCTGTCTGAGACTCTGTCCCTGGATAAGCCCTCATATGTATACTGCCCCCTGAGCCTGATACTCAGTCCTAACTCGACTCCTAGACACACATACACCATGACACATGATACTATCTAATTTTTTACACTTTCTTAACCTGGATACTATCAAATGATTATACACACAAACTCGACTCTTAGACGTCCTCTGCGTCCTCAGAAGGCCCCCTCTCTGACCCCCCTCTACTTTCCTGCTTCTCATTCGACTCTCTCATATGATATCCATCTCAACAAAAGAGTAGAGAAGTGTAAAAATATTAATATTAACCAAGGATCGGTATCAGAATCGGTATCATCATGAATCTCATGGCTTGTTCTACTGAGCATAATATAAAACCAAACGTGTGAATCAGAGCTTCACATTCTAATATTGTGAATGTGAAGCTCTGCTTCACGTTTGGTTTTATATTATGCTCTGTTAGAACAAGCTATAAGATTCATGGTGATACTGATTCTGATACTGATTATTGGTTAATATTAATATTTTCACACTTCTCCATGCTTTGGTTGAGATGTATATCATATGATGTGAATAGGATGTCTCATGACCCATGAGAAGAAGGGGAGTAGGGAGGCTCACTCTATACACTCATCCGTCTACGATATACACTCTATACACTCTTACTTATGCAAGTCTTTTGAGGTAATCAGCATTATACTAGATTTCCGAAAAGATCTATAACTCTGATAGGCCCAAAAGACTTGGCATAAGTTAATTTAATTTTCAACACTTACCTATCTACTACTAAGATATCTTATATATATCCTTCTAGGATACTCACTCTATACCAATATCTTAAATTTGATTTTCAACACTTACCTACCGCCTAGACACCGCCTAGACACCGCCTAGAGTAGCCAATTAATTACGAGTACTGATGTCCTGTCCACTAAGTATTAATCTATATATGGAGTGTACGTAACTCGTACAGGAGTGCCCTAGAAGTAGGTAATTTATTGCAACAACAATACATGTAGAGAACACGTGACCCACTAAAAAAATATAGAGAACACAACATTTCTATCAGAAGGTTGCCACGTCTTCAAGTACCAAAGTCGAAACTCCTCGCCCATAATCGAAACCCTAGTTGGACAAAGTCGAAACCCATAATCCAAATAGACAGAACAGGACTGAATCAAAAGTACATTGAACACTACAAAATATTAGAGAATTGAATCTAACATGTAGGACTGATATTAAGATGGATACAACTGGGTTGATTCAAAGTATAAGGTGGACTGAACTTTTATCAAAGACTGAACTAAAGACGGATACAACTTTTATCTAAGACATCTTTATATATATATAGACCCCCATCTCTCATATATTGCCCTGCAACCAATCAAATCCAAGGCTAAGTCCCCACTACCAGTGGTGTACTAGGCCTATTCTTTGGCCATCAACACAGGTAATCCTCACAATCCTACTCAAATGTCTAATTCTCACCTATAAACACTTACACACAAGCTGTACTTAAACTTTGACACATGGGCAGATGGTTACATGAATGCAATGTATAGGGTCAACTTGAATATCTGATCTACATGGCAGACACCCAGGGTAGGTACTATGGTTAGGAAGGACAGAGCAATAGAGTTCAAGTCAATTAAGGACTAATACCCCCACATGCAAATATATATATATATATATATATATATATATATATATATATATATATATATATATAGACACACACACACACACACACACACACACACACACACACACACACACACACACACACACACACACACACACACACACACTATACCCTTTACAAATACTAATAATCTAATAACCCATCCTAATGATACTCTAATAACTACAAAACTGATGCGAAATATTAAGGACAGAACTGCTCTATTGGTTTGGGGACTTAACCAAGATAAGACAGTACAAATAATGGGGTTGTTCATCCTGGATATCAAATAGAACAGTGGAGTACATGGACTAATGGGTAATGCAGGACATGTTTGGAGGAGCAGAATATGCAACTTGAGGTGCCTAACTGAACCCAAGTGAGGGCAGTGGGCAAATGATGGTACATGCAACATTAATATGCAGTGGATAAATACAAGGGCTAAAACAAGGGTGTAGGTCAAGCCATATGTGCAGTGAATATGTGAATGCAAAGGAGGTATTGCAAGTTATGCAGGATATCAAACATTAGTGCAGGATACCTACCAAACTAAGATATGATTATTATAAGGGTTGATAGCACAGGAAAATAAATGAAGGAGGGACAGATCATATGATAACTTGAACAAAGAATGAAGAGTAAGTCACACTAGTGAATTGATACTAAATAATGGAGCGAGACAGAGAATATAGAGAATGACTATGTGATATGGGTTGAATCTAGGATGAATTGCAAATGGATCATCATCAGGGATACAAGGGATATGGGAATTTGTCTCAAATATGGCCTCTCTCTAAAAACTCACTATCTATTCACACACTCCCTCACACAAATTCTATTTAGAGAGGCACACACACAAGGGAACAAGTCATACCCCAACTAATGCTTTGATGCATGATGCAGGATATCATTTGGGGGTCTGATACATATAGACAGAACAAAGGGTATACTCACTAGCACTAAGTTTATATGGGACAACACACAAAATGGATTTGGGACAGATGTTAAACAACCAAACCCGAGCCTATCTCTCATATATTGTCTGCAGGACACACATGAGACTTAAATTCCCATTTTCTCCAACTGAGTGTCATATTGGACACCCTTCTGAACTCACATGGACTGAACCTCTAATGGTCTGCTCAATGGCCAGGTCAAATGCCTAAGCCAATTCCTCTCTATTTTCCTGAAGCCAAACCCTCCTCATTATTGATACTCAAGATACATCTCTTGCATTGATGCACTCAACATTAACACACTCAAATCCCGTGCCCTCAACTGAGCAAAAATTGAGTATGGACTGAATGAATTATACTGATACATCAACAGAATGGACAAGCACATGAGAAAGGTTTGGTAGGGGTTAACCAATGTAATGAATTTAACCATAGTAAGGTCGACATTAGAGTATAGATGACTGATCCCAAATCTGTATCTATCAATCACAGAGCACATATATTAGACAAGTAGCCTACAAATAAACCTTTGTGCAACATGGAAAGAACAGTGCAAGACACTTCTAAACCCAACCCCAAATGCATATATCCTCTCCAAATCAATCCAATAACACAAGTTACCACCCTACCATTTGAAGACGTAGCAACAATACATGTAGAGAACACGTGCTACGTCTTCGAGTACCTAGTCGAAACCCCTCGCCCATAATCGAAATCCTAATAAGAAAAAAAATGCAAAAATCCAAAAAATAGGAGAAAAATGAGAGGGAGAGGAGCAAAAAAGAGTACATGAAGGGGGGGGGTCGCCGGAGGGCGGGTCGACGAAGGGGGGTCGCCGGAGGGGTCGGGTTATCGGGGAAGAGAGGGGGGGGGGGGGGGGGGGGGGGATTTTCAGAATGAAAATAAAACCCTCTTTCGATTTTTACTGAAACGTAGCGACGGATTCTGCCGTCGCTAGTCCGTCATTAGACATTATCCGTCGCTACCATGTCGCTAGTTAGTCGCTAACGTTATGATATATTTTAATAAACTACGCCGTCGCCTATCAGTCGCTAAGAGGCGACTGTGTTGTCCGTCGCTAATATTTCAGTCGCTATTTGCCTGTATTTTGGTAGTGTAAGGTATCTGGGTTATAAAATCACAATTTAGTATAATTAAATACCATAATTAATTAGATAGATAATCATTCAGTATAATTTAATCATAGTTAATCAGATACATTATAGTTCCTACGAATTGTATATATGCACATATGGTTCACACATATAGCTGTGCAGCTGTGAATTCTAACTGCAGAGAGCTGTGCATAGAATTCTTGCCATAAGAGTCGGTCCTCATAAGCTGAATAAGAGAGTCGGTCCTCATAAGCTGAACATAAATCATATGAAGGAGCGAAGACAATGTAAGATAGGAGGAGGGAACCTACCCAGAATCTGTTTACCCAAAAAAAAAAAAAGGAGGAGGGAACCTACCCAGAATTTCCAAATAAACTCTTAAAGAAACCTCAAATTTTAATTTTCAAATAAACTCTAGATTTTCATCCTATGTACTGTCTCTTCTATTCCTATTAAAGGAACGATCTTTTTTATGGGGTGAAAATCAATAGATACACTCTGGCATATATGGCCATGAATTTTTAGCTAATCAAGATTTCAATATACACATAGATGGATTGTCAATCTAAATAAACAATATAATTCATAAGGAAGTAAATAAATATGTAGAATAAAATTCATACTAAAATGATCCTTAGGGCAAAACCTAATATAACTAGGATTAAATATTATCCTACAAATTATTATAACAAGTAAATGGAAATCTAAAGAATTATATAGATAGATAGGTATGGAGAGATATATAAGACCAAATCACATTAGTAGTTATAAACCTAACTATCCTCTAACCAATCGTACGTATATTGCCTCCTCCCGCCAATCTATATAACTAATACTTCTTCCCAAACAAATTAAGAACCACCCCTATTAAATTCAAAAATGCTATTTGGCTCCCAAAAAAATTTGGGTAATATCATCTCCCATTATGTGGCAGACGACATGGTTGCTGACATGGCAGATGACATGGCAAAATTTAACAATAAAATTAACATGATAATTAACATTAAATTAAGGCTTAATTGCACTTTGCTACCCTCAACTATTCCGCCTTTTCAACTTGATACCATAAACTTTTTTTCGTAACAAATTGGTACCTCAACTATTATTTTTTTTCAACTTGATACCTAATTTTTCAAAAATTCCGAAAATGCCCTTCCCTCCACCCCCTTCCCCACTCCGGCCACCCCCCCTGCTAGCTCTGGCCGCCCCCCCCCCCCCCCCCCCCCCTCCCCCTGCTAGCTCCGCCCCCCCCCCCCCCCCCCGCTAGCTCCGCCCCCCCCCCCGCTAGCTCCGGCCGCCCCCAACTAATACTTCTTCCCAAACAAAATAACATCTGGGTACCAAATTGTTACAAAAATAGTTTAGGGTACAAAGTTGAAAAATGGTAATAGTTGAGGGTAGCAAAGTGCAATTAAGCCTTAAATTAACCTTAATATTAAAATTAACATTAACATTAATATTAATATTAAAATTAACATTAAAATTAATATTAATATTAAAATTAATATTAATATTAATATTAGTATTAATATTAACTTTACAATTAACATTAACATTAAAAAAATTTGGATAATTAATTTTTTGTGTTAAAATTTGCCATGTCAGCTGTTATGTCATCTGCCATATCAGATGCCACATAATGAGAGATGGCATCACCCAAATATTTTGGGAGCGCATAATTGTATTAAATTACTCCACCCCTTGATGGCGTCCTCCTCCGAAAGAGCCAAGGTCGTCCAAAAAGATGTCGCCTCCTCTCTTCTGATATCATCATGTGGGAGATCCTCCCACGTCTTCCCGTGAAGACACTGCAAGTACCATTACGTCTCCAAGTCATGGTACCATCTCTTCTCTTCCGATCCCGATTTCCAACGACTCCATCGGCAGAGGTCCAAACAAAACCCTCCTACGCTCCTCGTAATAATTCATGACTACGCCGCAAACCGTATTTTTTTTTTTTTTTGAAATCACACTCACACACACAATTGGGAGGTTCGAACCTTGCCGTCCCCTCCAGATGTCCGCTCTAATACCACTAGGCTAGAGAGCTCGGACCCGCAAACCGTATTCCTTTCTTCACCATGAAGATGGACGGCGGAGAAAGGAGGGGAGCGGGCTCAGGTGCCAACTTGGGGTTCGACATGAGGCCTCTGCCTCAAAAGGTGTCGGCATGTCGCAGCCTCGTGCTGGTGTACAATCAGTACATGATGCGCGTTTGGAACCATGCAGCGGGAGAGCGGATCGACGTCGACGTTCCTGTACGCATAAATAATTTCAGTCACATGATATTCGGTCAGGATTTCCTCAGGGAGGATATCGTTGCAGCAATTGGTTCCGTTAAGTCCACCGGAGAATACAAGGTGCTGCTGATTTTCCAAGCGAAAACATCTTGCGAGGTGTTGACAATAGGCGGCTCCGACAGAGGGTGGAGGGCAACGAAGAACCGCCGTTCAAGCTCCTCTTTTCCAGGTATGATACGTGGAACATTGCCGTTGTCAATGGTTTCATCCACGTGTTGTCGGAATATTATCCTGATGGCATAGCTCGATTCGATCTCGAGAAAGAGAAATGGTCGGTGATCCCAGGCGGCATAGACTCGCGTCATCTCGCTCCTCCGTACTCCAATTTGTTGCTCAGGGAAGTGAATGGGTTCTTGTGCTTGGTGCAATTTGTGTTTAGGCATCGTGCAGTACGCATTGGTTACTCAAGGACTACTACGAAGGTACCTGGGTGAAAGAATACACAATCAACCTCTCCTACTACTCCCGTCTCTACTCCCATCTGAAGAGGGGGTTTAGTAGGGGCTATATGATTGAACCCTTATGTTCGAGGAGGATGGAAGAATCTTGTTTACAAGTAGAGTCTTAAACTTATTCTTTTATTATGATCCTAAAAGCAAAAAATTGCAAAAACTTTGCAAGGTTCATGATGGGGAGAAAATTCCTCTCATATTGTCGACATTGTATTCGGAAAACTTCGCATACGTGAAAAGAGGTAAAATTGGTCGTATAGGTAGATGTGCACATGTTTGAGTATGTATCCATGTTTTTTTTTTTTCAATCAAATTATCCTTCAATAACTGAACATGTCCAAGGTCAATCTAGATTTTATTTTCATTATTATGTTTTATTCTTGTTTCTAAGGGTCTGCTTGCTAATTTTTTTTATCCACTAGTCTTGGTCATCTCAAAAATCTCCCAAAGTTGGTGTAATATAATTTTTGGTTGCTATAAATACCACAAATCGGTATATTTCAAGGAATTTTATTATTTATTTTCATTTAAATCATCATCAAAAATATACAATTTTAGAGCATCCACAGTGGTAACACTCCAAACCATACTCCAAACCACTTCAAATCATACTCCAATAATTAATTTTGGAGTATTTCTTTCATGTTGGTACACAATGGTATAGTCTAAATAAATACTCCAAATTGACAAGTGGCAACACTCTATTTATTTTTCTCCTTATTTTTCTTTCATAATTGACAAGTGGCAACACTCCAAAAAAAGAATGAAGGAGAAAAGTAAAAATGGTGGACCCGCAAGTAATATAGCTCAACTAGTGGACTCTCCAAATTTGGAGAGTCTCTTAGCTTTCTACCATTTTTCAAGTGTGGATAAGAGTCCATTGGAGCCATCAAGTGCTACAAAATTTGACTAAAGCTCAAATATAGCACTTGAAATTAATCCCACTGTGGATGCTCTACAATACATTGTTTCTATTATTTTACGTGTTTATATTATCTACTTGGTGACAATTCTGCACTCGGTGGACCATTTTTATATATGCGGACATATATGTAATTTTATTCGCATAAATAACTTTCAGAACCGCTCGTTAATGAATTACCAAACATGTATTAGACTGATTTAAAAAATGCTACTTAAAAACCACCAAAAATTGGACCGCTAAAACATTTCATAACCGCTACCCTTGCAATTGGCAGACCCTAAACATTGACCTATATGGATTCAAGATGTAAACAATTCAATTTACCGACTGTGCATAGCTCCATCGCCATCCTCGACCTGTAAGCCCCTTGCTTCATGAATTAAAATTTTTCATGAATTTTTTTAAGTAGAAGATGCGCTATATAAGACCAGATCACATTAGTAGTTATAAACCTAATTATCCTAACTAATGTATAACTAATTAATAACAGTGAGCGGTGATCTCTTCTTCCCAAACAAATTAAGAACCACCCCTATTAAATTACGCGGTCCCTTGATGGCATCTTCCTCCAAGAGAGCCAAGCTCCGAAGAAGAAGATGCCGATGCCGTCTCTCTTCCGATATCATCGTGAATGAGATCCTCCCACGTCTTCCCGTGAAGGCGATCTGCAAGTTCCGTTGCGTCTCCAAGTCATGGTACCATCTTCTCTCTTCCGATCCGGAGTTCCTACGGCTCCATCGGCGGAGGTCCAAACAAAAGTCTCCTACGCTTCTCGTAATAACTCCTGATGCAAACCGTATTCCTTTCTTGACCATGAACATGGATGACGGAGAAAGGAGGGTAGCGGGCTCGGCCGCCGACTTGGGGTTCAACATGATCTGGACTAGGCCTTTGCGTAAATGGGTGTCGGCGTGCCGCGGCCTCGTGTTGGTGTACAATCGGTACACAATCCGCGTCTGGAACCCTGCAACAGGAGAGCGGATCGACATCGACGTTCCTGCACCCATTCTTACTGCAGGTAACAATAACTCTGAAGTAAGCGCATTTGTCGATCTCCTATTCGCTGAGGGTAGGCTTTCCAGGGATATCGTTGCAGCAATAGGTCACGTCGAGTCCACCGGAGAGTACAAGTTGATGATTTTTCACACGCGTTACGAGATGTCCTGTCAGGTCCTAACGATAGGCGGCTCCCAGGGGTGGAGGGTGACGAAGAACCCCCCGTCCTTCAGTCTCTTCTTTTCCAAGTATGGTGCGTGCAACATTGCCGTTGTCAATGGATTCATCCATTTGTTGCCAGAATATTCTTTTAATCGCATAGCCCGATTCGATCTCGAGAAAGAGGAATGGTCGGTGATCCCAGGCGTAGACCCGCGTCATCTCTCTCCTCGCTACGAATACAGCTATCATTTGTTGCTGATGGAAGTGGGTGGGTTCTTGTGCTTTGGGCAGTTTGCGTTCGAACGTTGTTATCGTGTCGACATTTGGTTACTCAAGGACTACGACAAGGGTATCTGGGTGAAAGAATACACAATCGACATCCCCTACGACTCCTACTATCTGAGGAGGGGGAGGTGGGTTGAACCCTTGACGATCGAGGAGGATGGAAGAATCATGTTTACAGGCTTCAACTTACTCTTTTATTATGATCCTAAAAGCGAAAGTTTTCAAGAAATTTACAAGGATAAGGCTGACAAGAAATTTACAATCATGTTGTCAACTTTGTACACAGAAACCTTCGCATCCTTGAAGAGAGGTAAGATTGGTCGTATAGGTAGATGCCCAGTTGTTTGAGTATGTATGCATGTTTTTAAAAAAATTAAATTGTCCTTCAATATCTGTTGGACTTTTGTTTTAAATGATATTATCCTTCAATATCAACTGGAGTTGTAGCTGAGGGGATCCAGATTTTATTTTCAGTATTTTCATATAATCCAAACTTTACCAATAGGGTATTACAGAGAAAATCATTGCACTATTCAGTATAAAAAGGTATCATATTCATTCAGTTCAGCGTAAATCTCTCTCTCAACTAAGCATTTATACAGAAAGTTCAATACATGCAAAATAAAATGTTATAGAGAGAAGCTATGCTTTTCGACAAATTACAAATTAATTATAAAAGGATTACAAATGAAAAATAAAAGGTTCTCAGTTGTACAGAAAATTCATGTGTAGTTGTGCTTCTCTTATATGAATTTCTACGGAGAACACTTTATATAAAAGTGTTATAGTGTTATATTGGAGGGATGTGTGGCTTATAATAACGCTTTTATATAAAAGCATAAGCATTATAAAATTGCTTAGCAGAGGTTCTGCCTGCTCGTTCTCTTTTCACCAAAAAATTCTCCCATGCAATCCGATACTCCTCTCGTCTCTCGTGCAAAAAGAACTCTCTCCTTGTTATCTTCTTCTTCTCCACAACGAGTTTGAGCCCTATAGAGCCCTCCCCCTCTCCTCCTCTCTGTCGCTCGAACTGGTGACGGGGATCCTTACCGGAAAGCTCGATGCCGATGGATCCCGCAGAGAACCTGTAGTGTCAGTTCCTCGTGCTCCTCAATTTCCCTTCTCAAGAAATTTAGGGCTAGTGTTTGGTAGTCCAAATTTTCTATGGCGTCGGCCGTGGCTGCCATTTCTATTAGAGAATTGGACCATCTATTAATTCTGCAACCAAACTAGCATACCTGCTATAGAAGCAATTTTGAGAAAAAGAAATAGGGGAATGTTATCCAAATTATATATGAACTGTATATCCTTTCAAAAATAAAAAAATGACAAGCAAGGCTGGCTTAGAGGATTGGGTTGCTCCAACCAGAGCTAATTTTGGTTGACCCTTAACCTTCGTTGTGGACTAGACGTGAGGGTAAACCATGAGGTGCGATATTGGACTGAGTTAGTCCATGAGGTGCGATATTGGACTGAGTCCATATGTTAAAAGGAAAATTAATTGTAAGGCTTGAACAAATTTCAATTATCTACACCTCATGTTCCCACTTCCTATCGATGTAGGACTAAACTATCAACTTCATTGTCACCCCCTTTTGAACACTCAATCGGAAATGAGATACAATCCAACACCCCTTAACACCACAAAATGTGGAGAGCAGAAGAACAGAAGCGAAATGTATCTACTTAACACTCCAATTACAGTAATAAAGTCCAGCTCTTGAATGCGTAGGTAATTGTTTCTATACCAAAAATTCTATCAGAATTAGCCCTTTATATATTCATCAATATTTTATTTAATATTCATAATCATTTCAAAGAGGCATCATTTAATATACACAGGTTGTTCATTTGTCCCAACAACAGCCGGAAAAAATTGATAACCTGTTATGCAGGCATAAAAACATAGACAATTAAAAGAAAGAAAGAAAAAAGGACTTTATGCAATAAATAAGTCGTTAAAGTGCAAAATGTACAAAATAATTTGCGGTATAAATACCCAAATCTTTTGGATTTCAAAAGATGTTATTATTTTATTTCATTAATATCATCACCAAAATTATAAACTATAACTACAATACATCGTCTCTATTATTTTAATTATGTGTTTAGATTATTTATTTGGTTACAGTTCCCGCACTCGGGACGCTTTTGTTTATAAATGAACATATATGTAATTTTATTCATGGACATATATGTAATTTTATTTGTGTAAATAACTTTCAGAACTGTTTGTTAATGAATTACCAAGCATGAATTCGATCGGTTTTTAAACTACTACTTAAAAACCATTCAGAAGCGGACTCCTCATAATCTGTACTATAAAAGCACCTCATTACAGCTACTTCTCAACTGCCATACCCTAAAATTTGATCTAGAATCAAAAAGTAAACAAGACAATTTATCGATAGGGTACTACAGATAAAATCATTGTAGTAATTAACTTATATCCAAGATACTCATCCAGTATAGTTAGCTTCATTCAGCTCAAAATAAAAATCTCTCAAAATTAAATAATTGTACA